>JAOSBO010201304.1:0-18085 GCA_027563915.1 Erythroxylum rotundifolium | reverse complement strand
AATTTAGATTCTAATAATATACATGTTTCCCATACATCTCTATATATATGTATATTACTTACAAAAGAATCTTGGTATTTTATGACTAGATATATAATGCTCATTAAATCTAAACTCTTTTATTTTATTAATAATAAATATTTTCATGACAAAACTGTAACTGAAGAAGATTAAGGTACATGTAAATACACTTGCTTTCCAGGGAACTATATTTACATAACTCTGACAATCTCACCTTCCTTCTCTCCTCCTACACCTTTTGTCCTTGCAACAGAGACTGCCATTACTGCTCCTAATCCTGCCTATTGATCCTGGCACAGGTTTGACCAACTTCTTCTCTGTTGGCTTCTCTCTACAATAGGTAAAGATGTCTTTTGCCTTATTTATCAGTGCAAAACCTCCCTTGAAGTATGGTTGCTTCTGGAGAAACTTGACACGCAGACTTTCATGGTGAGAGTCCTGCATCTGAAACAACAATTATCAACAATTAAAAATGGATCAAGCGGCATTTTAGATTATATTCAAAAGAGTAAGTCAATCGGTGATGCTCTTTTAGTTGCAGGGCATCTAATTTCTGAAAATGAATTAATATTGAATGCCTTAGGTGGCTTGGGACAGGATTATGATCATGTTGTTGTTTTATTAACACATACTCACTGTGCTTCTACACTTTAAGATGCTTAATCTTCCTTGATGATGCATGAATCTCGCATGGAACAACTCCAATCTGAAGCCCAGATCACTGTTCTTACTCTTGTTGCTAATATTGCATAATTTTTTGACTATACCAGATCTCCCAACAGGGGTAGATCCTCCTATCATGGTAGTCGTGGTGGCAGAGGATGTGGTGGTCGTGGTCATCTCTTTTTTCAACTCTATCAAAGGACTCCATTACATTGTAATAAATGTTTTGATCACAACTGGCAGGGTGCTCAGCCCTTTTCTTCATCTCCCTAGAAGTCACCACAGCAGTATTCTTCTTACATGCCTTCATATACTCATCAGTACAATGCACATTCAGCTCCTCCACAAGCTTACATGGCTCACCATTCACAATAGTCGTATTCTTCATCTACACCTTCATCTGACTCTACTTGGTTTGTGGACAGTGGAGCCAAAAATCACATTACTCCAGATAACCAACACCTTGCAGTTGGATCAGACTACACAGGAAATCAACAATTAGCTATTGGAAATGGTAAAACACTACCTATAGCTCATATTGGATCCTCTATGCTTCGTTTTCAAAACCATACATCTTTATCTCTCAACAATATTTTACATGTTCCATCTATTACTAAAATTTACTTAGCATTTCTCAACTAACCCTTGACAATAATGTTATTGTTAAATTTTCTAATGAGGGTTGTGTATTCAAGGACAAGGATTCAGGGATGGTGTTAGTGCGGGGAGCATGGAGAATGGCCTCTACAATCTTAAATGCACCATATCATACTCTTCATCAACTACATAAATAGCTAAACACTCTACCTACACTGTTGTTACCACTCCAAATTGGCACGCTTATCTAAGGCATCCATCTTCTCAAGTTTTATCTTTAGTTGTTAAAACTATGAACATCAAATTTAATAATGTTGGATTTTGTGATTTATGTCAACTTGGAAAACATCATCAATTACCATTTCAATCTACTGTTATTTCTGCACAACAGCAGTTGGAACTTATTTATTCTAACATTTGGGGTTCATCCCCTATTTGTCTACAACAGGGTATCACTATTATATCATATTCATTGATGCTTTCTCACGTTTCACTTGGTTTTACCCATTAAAACAAAAATCTGAAGCCTTATCTACATTTATAGCCTTTAAAGCACAAGCAAAAAACAATTACAGTACCTTATCAAACCCATTCAATCTAATAATGGTAGAGAGTACAAAGCATTTTTTTCCTTTCCTTACTCAACAAGGCATTTTAGCATGTTTCTCCTGTCCTTATACTCACCAACAGATTGATGCTCCTGAAAGAAAGCATTGCCACATTACAGAAATGGGCTTAACTTTACTTGCTCATGCCAAAATTCCTCTTTCCTTTTAGCTCGAGGCATTTTCTACTGCCACTTATCTCATTAACCATCTACCCAGCCCCATACTCAATAACATATCCCCATTTACCAAATTATACAAAATGTCGTCCACCTATACTCATCTAAAAGCTTTTGGTTGCAGTTGTTTTCCACATTAAGAAACTACAATCCCCATAAATTTAATTTTCATACTACCAAATGTATCTTCTTCTGGTATAGTAATTTACATAAAGGCTATAAATGTATGAATTCCAATGGTTCTACTTACATCTCACGCCATGTCACTTTTAATGAAATAGAATTTCCCTACCCTACCTTATTCCCACTTAAACCTCCATCCGTACCCAAATCACCAACTAGTTTGCCTATTTCTAATCTTACTCATTGTTTTCCTACAATGTAGGTACATCCTCCTACTCCTACGTATCAACAGTAGCTCCTACATCCTGGTTCAGATACTCACTCTCATCAGGTAAGTTAAGCTTCTCCTATTGTCTCCTCCTCACCTATATTACACTCCTACAATGACAACCCACCACTTGGCCACACTGACAAACACCTCACTAACTCCCATCCCATGCAAAGCTACGCCAAAAGTGGTATTCACAAACCCCAAATCTACACCACAAGTCCCAGTAATGCATCCACCATAGAACCAACCTCTGTCCAACAAGCATTGAAGGATCCTATATGGCGAAAGGCCATTGAAGATGAAATCCATGTACTACACAAAAATCAGACCTGGACTCTTGTTCCTCACGAATCTCACAAGAATGTTCTAGGAACTAAATGAGTGTTTCGAGTTAAGTGCTTTGTGTTTAGCAATAGAACCATCAAAGTTATACTTAAGTATGGATTTTAACAAGACCTACAGCCCTGTTATGAAATCCTCTACCATCAAAGTAATTCTCTCTTACTGTCTCCTTCCGTTGGGATATACAATAGGTTGATGTCAATAACGCTTTCCTAAATAGGGTACTTCACGAGAAGGTTTTCATTACCCAACCACAATAGCTAGGGCTTCAAGACTTCAAAATGTGACACTTCCTTATTTTACCTTACTTCCACACATATCTCTATTTTCCTACTTGTCTATGTCGATGATACTTATCATAGGTAACAATTCTCAAGCAATACAATCAGTCATACAGAAACTCAACAACCAATTTTCTCTCAAATCATTTGGTTCATTAAATTATTTTCTAGGCTTTGAAGTTCACAAAAGTCAATGGATTATGCTTATCTCAAAAGAAATGTGTTGAAGATCTACTTACCATGGCCAACATGTGCGCGTCTCTAAGCCTTGCTCCACTCCTATCTTTTCTGCTAACAAACTTTCTTGGTTTGATAGTGCTCCATTCAATAATCCTTCTCTGTATCACAGCTTGCTTGGTGGTCTCCAATATCTCTGTCATACGCAACCTGACATATGCTATGCTGTTAATAAATTAAGTCAATTTCAAGCTACTCCTCTCACAACTCACTGGCTTGCTTTAAAACGAGTTCTTCGGTACTTACGTGGTAGTTCTGCTAAAGGTTTGCTATTCTGTCCTTCCTCTAGGCCTCTTCAAATAAATGCCTATAGTGACTCTGACTGGGCGACCTCCATTGACAATCGAAAATCCACATCCGGTGGATGTGTTTTCTTAGGGGGCAATCCGATATATTGGAGCTCCAAAAAGCAAAACATTGTCGCAAGATCCAGGACACAAGTGAAATATAGGGCACTCTCATAATTAACATCAGAGCTCGTCTGGTTAACCTTCTTTCTTCACGAAATCAAGATTCCTCCATCGCATCGTCCAGTTTTATGGTATGACAACAATGGGGCCCGAGCCATGTGCGCACCAAGCACATCGAAGTCGATATACACTTCTTAAGAGACAAGGTCGTCGATGGCTCCGTTGAAATCAAATACATGACTTCCTCTAACCAAATCGCGGATATTCTTACCAAACCTATGACAGTATCAAGACACAATGACATCTGCTTCAAACTCAAACTCTGCTCATCAGAATCTTTGACTTTGAGAGGGACCGTTGAAGACATTAGCAACATGGGTCTGATAAAAGCTAAAGGAAATGAACCTGCATGATGCAAAAGCCCAAATGGGTAAATATTCTAGAAGCAACCATTGACATAACGGAAGTGTAACAGAAGAAGAATAATATATGTTACAATGCTGAGTAGTACATACAAACAAATAAGTTGTAGAAATGTGTTATGAGGAATCTGTATATATATATATATATATATACATACATACCACAAGTACTGTATTCGTTGTCTTTTACAAAAACAAAATATTTTACCCTCTTTTACAGGGTTCATCTTAATCAAAAGTAGCTAATTAGTAATAATTAGATATAACATAAATTATAATCAATATAGGATTTACTACATTAAAGTAAGCAAAGAACATATTCTATTATTTTTCTATTACTATTTTTCATAATTAAAACTTTAAGAATAATGTTCAAATACTATTTAAAGAATTAATTATTAAGATTTGAAGAATTAATATGATTGAATTCAAATGTAAGGGACAAAATATATATTTATGATTGAAAAAGGAGTCAATTATATGAAAAGATCATATGAAAAGAGATTAGTTAAAACATTTAAATTGCTAAATGATTATGATATGTTGTTAAATGTCAATTTTAATTTTGGAATATATTATTCCATTAGAGAACTAACTAATTTGAAATATAATTTATCATCATAATTTATGTTTAAATTTGATTATAAAAATTTAAATATCTATACTAAATATGAGATAATTAATTTATAAGAACTCAATATTATATATTAAATTTTATTGGAATGCAATTGATATTTAATTGTAACTAAAAATTAAAAGGTTATAACTTCTAAACAAATAGATTTAGGTTTTGTTTTCTTGGGGTGGATACTTCCTGTTATAGTTTGCAATAATGTCTCCATAATATCGTATTTTATTGTGCTTATAATCAGGCGAACTAAATTCGTGTCGTTGCAATAGTTTGCAAATTATATCTCCAAGGTACAGTTTTACTACTTTTGTTTACAGTTCAGTTGCACCGGCCTCGACATCGAAAAGTCATGTTTTATTCTTTTATTTTAATGTTTCTTACACGTGACGATTTTCCTGGACAAATAGAATAAAAGTCTCTAGTCTTCGTCTCGGCTTTTTCTGACGACCGACGCCCTCTTCTTCTTCTTCTTCTTCCACTCTTGTACTGCTACACAACAGAGAGATGGGTGACTCCAAAGTGCAGACTATCTCGAGATTGGCCCAGTGGAGGATCGACAACTTTGGTCCCTGCACCTATAAAAGGTCCGATCCTTTCAGGGTTGGAATCTGGAATTGGTAATGATGTTCTTAGAAAATAGTTTTCTGTTCGAGTTATCATATGTGGTTGTGTTAATTGAACGATCTTATCTTTTTCTCGTCGTTGTATTAGGCACTTATCTTTAGAGAAGAATCGGTATGTCTACGTTCGTTTGTTCCCCGCGCTGTCCAAAGAAGAGCCACCTATCGCCAGATTCGTTCTTCGAGTCTCCAATATCGGCGCTCAACGTCGGCCACAGTATATCTCTCCTGGTGTGCTATATTTTTGCTTTTGTTTGTTTTTCAGTCTTGTTCAATTCGGCAAGAAGTTGCTTCACAAAGAAAGGCCTTTTCTGGGGCATTTTTGTCTGTATCTGTTCACACATCAGACAAGCATTCCTGGGATGTAGTAGTTTCTAGTAGTGTTGAAGGCTTCGTAGCATATCTCAATTAAAGGGGGTAATGAGAAGACTGTTGCCTTTTTCGTTCTTCTATGCCAGTTTCGGTTTGAAAAGGGGTTGCTGATTGTTGGTTTACATGGATATTCGTTTGATACATTGTTTATATTCGATCTTTGAGCTAGTGATTCCCTGAAAGTTAGCATGCATTTAGCTTGTTCTTGTTAAAAGTTGGTACTTTTTGGTTATGATGGTCAAAACGCTCGAGGCAAGCCGTCACTCTCTTAATTTTTTGTCCTTATTAGTATGAATTTATTCTTTCAACTTGTAATTGCTCCATGGTTTAGTTCATGAAAGATTGCTCCGGACTTGCGAGGACTTTGTCTGGCCTGTTGATTCTGCTTTTCATGGACGCTTCATCATTGATGTTGAGTTTCTAGATCTCAAGATCTGCCCTATAAATGTAAGCAGTTCATATCCTATATTTTCTCTTCCATAAATTTCGTGATTTAGTTTTTATCAGTCTGAAGTTAATTCACTCTAAATACTGTGGAGAAAAGTTGTGCTCTTACTTCATTTCCTGTTCAAGCTATTAGATTTTAGGATGAAAATAATGTCACTTGTTTAATGCATGATAGGCAGTCTGTATTGATGACATTGCGTCAAGGTAATTTACAAAATTTGTCTAAGAATAAAATAATATGCTGAACTGCTGATTTTATGTTTCCAAAAGCGTAAACATTTTTGCTTTAATATCCCCTTCATAAATTCAGGGTGGTGAAGCCAGTTCTATATGGCCAAACGAAATGACAATGCAATCTTTATCAACTCAAACCGCACTTCAATGTGTTTCACGCATGCTAAATGAGGCCATACATGCAGATGTTACGATCATCACAGCTGATGGTTCTCTGAGAGCTCATAAGGCGATTCTTTCTGCAAGTTCACCTGTTTTCCAGAGTATGTTCCACCATAACCTGATGGAGAAGGAGTCATCCACGATTCACATACAAGACATTTCAATGGAATCATGCATGGCTCTTCTAAGCTACTTGTATGGAACCATTAAGCAAGAGGATTTTTGGAAGCATCGGCTGGCCTTGTTGGGGGCAGCAAACAAGTATGACATTACAGACCTTAAAGGTGCTTGCGAGGAAAGCCTGTTGGAAGACATCAATTCTATGAATGTCCTTGAGAGATTGCAAGAGGCCTGGCTTTACCAGTTGACTAAGCTAAAGAAAGGATGCTTGACATACTTGCTTGATTTTGGCAAAATATACGATGTTAGAGATAAATTAAATAACTTTTTCAGGCAGGCAGACAGGGAACTGATGCTGGAAATGTTTCAAGAGGTGCTTATGGTCTGGAAACCTGTGTAAGCTATACTCGTGAGTTCTTGCTGTGGAAATGCTTTCCTCTAGGATAACAACCCTGTGAATAGTTGTCAAAGCTCGTTTTGATCTTACTTAGATCTTATGTTTTACGCATTTATTGAAACTGCTGTCTTATAGATGGCATGTTACACATGCAGATTACTAGAGTTGAATTATCCTTTTGTGAAGTGGCTACATTCTGGGTTTATGAATCTGAGAATTAGGAATTAGCAAGGTAGAATTAAATTAACTAATCAACGAGTCACCACATGTTGTATAATCTGAAGTCACCCATCATCTTTTTTTTTGTCTTTTGCACAATGGAAGCATTCTGGGCAATTGCTTGATATGAGCCGACAGAGAAACAAGAGAAAAACAATTAAGAGAGGGGTATTATTGGCAGAACTAGTGCAAGGATCTTAAACAATAATTCTCCAATATTTGTGTCCGTATGGAGACGACAATTCTCCCCACAAGAATTACAAATATTCTCAAGCGTAAATTTAAACTAGATCTAAGGGAATATTTATAATGAAACATCCACATTATTTGCAATAGAAAGCTGAAACCAAAGGAATTGCTTAGTAAGTGCAGTTTTTTTAACAAACTCCTCCCTCAACTTTGCCTTGACTTCCTCCCACTCAGCAGGTGACGGAGGACCGTTAAGCAAAGCCTTGAAAGATATGTCCAACATGGGTTTTGAAGCCCAAGAAGAAGAACCAGCCAAGGAGGATGAAGAGTTAGAAGAAGTTGGCCTCAACATTCTCCTACAATACCAAGCTTTATGGAAACATTTTGGAGACTCTAAAGCCTTGGTTCAAGTTGATGATCTTGAAACCCAAATGGAGCCCATAGGGGAGAAGGTTCTCGGTCAAAATCAAGTCACATGTTGTCCTATAACTTGACTTGGCTAAGAGAAGGTATAATATTTTCAACCTATGATATGTTTTCAATAAAAACAATTCATTGCTCGTAAGTTTCCTATTTGATGTGTTTAGTGCGAATTTAGTGTGTTTTAATTCCTATCCTTAATTTTCCACATTAATCAATTTTTTTTGTTATGAATGTTTCATTAAGAGTCCATTAGGAGGTGAGAAACTGAATCATGTGATTCTCCACCTTCCTTTTAGCTAAGTTTCCTATTTAAGTCAAGTTTTGTTTCCTTTTGAAAAGGAGAATTTTATGAATAAAAATCTCGAGTATTATTCTCAAATTTAGTGTCAATTTGCTCTTGAGTTGTCTATTTACCAAAAATAGAACAAGGGTTTGTTAGTTTTCCAAAAACTTCCATGTTTTTTTTCATTGTTCTTCTTCCTTTCCCGAAACACTATCATTCCTGATCAGTTTCACCATCTCGTCCATAACTTTTCACACACTTATTAAAATATGAAACTTCCTTCACCAAAGTTGTAACTGACTTCTTGCTCACAATTTTGCCTTTAGAACCATCCCCAAATTCCTTGAAGTTTGTCCACAAATTACAAAACAAGCTGTTGCTAATTCTTAATTCGAGAAACACAAAACTAGACCAAACTTTCAGTTATCATCGCCCACCACTTCCAACCAAATTCCGACCACCAAAATGACCACACGCTATCAAATTTTGGTATCAAAGCCCACTTTGCAATCCTACATCAAGTCATGTCGATGTCCCCACCCAAAAATACACCAATCCGCAACGTACATCCAAACACCCAATCAATCCGACGACCCAAGACGTTGATGCTCTTAATGCCACCATTGAAGCCCTAAGCCTAGAACTTGTAGCCTCAAAAGCCAAAGAAAGAGCCTATCAATCCATGAAACAACCAACATCATCAAGCCAACATCCAAATCCTCCCCTTTTCCCACACTTAAGTCATTTCCAAAGAAATTACACCACTGGAATCCCACTTAGGTCTGACCCTAATCCTACGTTTGAAGAGCCATTTGACTTAGAGAATGAGAAAGGTTTTGATGAATTTGGAGAGACCTCTCACACTAACATAGGAGGACCGAATTTAGGAGGGAGAGGAGAGACAAGGCCGCAGGCTAGAAGAGGTAGACCGATTACTACACAACATTCACAAAATGACAACATGTTTAATTTCAAAGTAGACATACCGGAGTTTTTTGGAAAGCTTGATGCGAAGGCTTTCAAAGATTGGGTCTATAGTGTAGAGAGGGCTTTTGAATTGAAGGAAGTTGATGAGGAGAGAAAGATGAAGATAGTAGCCCTAAAATTGAAGGGCTCTGCCGCACAATGGTGGGACAATTTGCAGAAAAGAAGAGTGAGAGAAGGAAGGTCACGTTATCAAACATGGCAGCAAATGAAACATGAAATGGAGAAGGCTTTTATGTCGCCCCAATATAGGCAAAGGCTTCTTAATCAGCTGTTTAGTCTTAGACAAGACAACAAGAGTGTAGAAGATTACATTATGGAGTTTGGGCATTTGATGATTAGTTGTGACTTGAGGGAAACCGAGGAGATAGTTTGTGCAAGATTCCTCAAGGGCCTCAAAATTAACATCTAAGGTATGGTAAGCTTCTATCCCTATGAGACTTTGCAAGAATTAAAAAGGCTTGCCATGAGAAGTGAGTTATCTCTTAAACACACTCAAAGCCAAAAATTCCTTCCAAAATATGCCCAAACACCACAAAAGCCAATTAGCCAAAATTTCCATCAACAAAATCCTTCACCACTTGCGGCTCCACCACCAAAACCATTTAACCAAACTCCTCCACCAAAACCGAATGCCATACTAAGCCCATACACTCCAAAATTTCTTCCACAATCACCAAAATCCAAACTTAGGTGCTTCAAATGTCAAGGCTATGGACAATTCCAAGCTGAATGCCCAAATAGAAAAGTCATGACCATACAAAAAATGGAGGCTATTGATTATGAAGTTGAGAAAGAATTATTGTTTGGTGCTAACGTTGAACATGGAGAAGATAGAGATAGTGATGAGACTATTGAAGCTAGTGGTTACAACATTGATGCTGAGATGCTTGTTTTGATGAAAGTATTGAGTAGTGATAAGGAAGTTCAAGATTGGAGGAGAAAATCACTTTTCCGTACGAGATGTGTGACCAATGGAAAGGTGTGAAATTGTCATTGATAATGGAGCGTGTGAGAATGTGGTCTCAAATGAGATGGTTGACAAGTTAGCCCTCAAAACCGAGCCCTTACCAAATCCATACAAGCTAACTTGGCTTGATTCCAAGCATGAGATCAAAGTCAACTGACAGTGTCTTGTCCCATTTGCATTTGATAAATATATGGATGAAGTATGGTGTCATGCCATTCCAATGATGGCATATCACTTGCTTTTTGGAAGACGATGGCTTTATGATAGGGATGTGCAATATCATGGGAGAGCCAATACATATTCTTTACATCACAATGGCAAGAAGTTTGTGTTGACTTCAATGAAGTCGATTTCAAAAGGAAGAAAAGGGAAGAATCTACCTTGATGACATTAAAAGAAAAGGTTGATGTTTTTAGAGAATTGCCAAATTTTGTACCACTTGATATTGACGAGGAAGATAAGCCATGACCACCAATTCCAAAAGAGGTACAAAACTTGATTAATGAGTTAACTTCTGTGTTTCCTAAAGAACTTCCAATAGGGTTGCCACCTTTAAGGGAGATTCAACATGAGATCAATTTTATGCCTGGTGCTTCTATTCCTCACAAGCATGCGTATAGAATGAGTCCTAAAGAAGGAGAAGAATTACAAAAGCTTATAGGTGAGTTACTTGAGAGAGGTTTCATTCGGCTTAGCACAAGTCCATGTGTAGTGCCGGCCTTTGTTGTGCGAAAGAAGAACGGGAAGTGGGGGATGGTGATAGATTCAAGAGCCGTCAATAAAATCACCGTCAAGTATAGGTATCCAATTCCTAAACTTGACGACATGTTGGATCATCTCTATGGTGCTAAAATTTTCTTAAGATTGGACCTTGCAAACGATTTTCATCAAATAAGAATGAAGGAGGGAGATGAATGAAAAACCAGTTTCAAGACAAAGGAGGGACTTTACACATGGCTAGTCATGCCAATGGGGCTGTCCAATTCACCATCAACTTTTATAAGGCTTATGAATGAGGTACTAAAACCATTCTTACACAAATTTGTAGAAGTTTACTTTGATGATATTTTAATCTTTAGCTCTTCCTTAGTTGAACATGTCATGCATTTGAGACTTGTGTTAGAGGTCTTAGACTATAAGAAATTGTATGCCAATTTAGAAAAGTGTCATTTTTGTGATTCCTCTTTAAAATTCCTAGGTTTTGTCTTTAGCTATGAAAGGATTAGCATGGACCCTTCGAAAATCCAAACTATTGTTGATTGGCCGAGACCCACTAACCTTTTTCAAGTTAGGAGCTTTCATGGTTTATGTTCTTTCTATAGGAGATTCATAAAAGATTTTAGTACTATCACTAGTCCCGTTACCAATTGCATGAAAAAGGGTGAATTCAAATGGACTCCTTAAGCCACTATTGCCTTTAATACTTTGAAAAAATTGATGATTAGTGCTCCTTTATTAGCTTTGTCTAGTTATAATGCACCATTTAAACTTGAGTGTGACGCAAGTGGGGTAGGAATAGGGGCTATCTTTAGTTCTATGCTTTGATTAGAGCTCTTAGGCATTTTTGGCCATATCTTCTAGCTAGCCCATTCGTTTTGTTCATCGATCATGATGCTCTAAAATATGTCCAAAACCAAACCCATTTGAGCCATAAACATGCTACTTGGATTGAATACTTGCAAATTTTTAACTTTGTAATAAAACACAAATTCGGAAAAGCCAATGTAGTAGCCGATGTCTTATCTAGCAAATATACTTTGTTGAGCTCAATACATGCACATGTTGTAGGCTTTGATGACATAAGGGGGTTATATGAGAGTGACAAAGATTTTGGAGTTATAGTGTCTAAGGTTAGGGAAAACAATGGTGCATTTAAGGATTTCATTCATAATGGTTATTTGTTCAAAAACGATTCTTGTTGTGTGCCTCAATGTTCTTTGAGAGAGGCAATTTTAAGGGAGGTCTATGGCAGGGGCTTGGCCGGCCACTTTGAAAAGGAGAAAAGTTATGATTTGGCCCATGAAAACTTCTATTGGCCAAAGATGTGGAGAGATGTTGAAAGACTTGTCCAAGGATGTAACACATGTAGCCGAGCTAAGCTGCAAGCCCAACTGAATGGCCCATACACACCTCTTCCAATTCCAAATGCTCCATGGGAAGATGTAAGTATGGATTTTATTATTGGTTTGCCGAGGACCATGATTCAATTATGGTAGTTGTTGATAGATTTTCAAAAATGGCTCATTTCATACCTTGTACTAAAACTTTGGATGCGTCTCATGACATGGATTTGTATTTTCATAATGTTGTAAAGCTTCATGGACTTCCTAGAAGCATAATTAGTGATAGAGATCTAAAATTTTAAAGCCATTTTTGGAGAACACTTTGGGGTAGATTAGGGACAAGGATCAAATTTAGTACTGCTTTTCATCCACAAACTGACAGTTAAACGGAGCTAGTGAACTGATCCTTGGGAAATATTCTTCGAAGTTTGTTAAAAGGGAAGACAAAGAATTGGTATGCACTTTTACCAAATGCTGAATTTGCATATAATTGCTTAAAAAGTAAGACAACCTAATTTTCACCTTTTGAGATAATTTGTGGCACCAACCCTTTATGTCCACTAGATTTGAGTCTAATTCCTCACATTGGGCCGAGCAACATAAAAGCAAAAGAATGGTCCAAGCATATCATCAAAATCCATGAGAAGGTCAAAGCAAATATCTTGAAGCACAATGACAAGTACAAAAAGCAAACCAAACTCAAAAGGGCCGTAGAGTTCAATGTTGGAGATTTAATGTGGGTTTACTTGAGGAAGGAAAGATTTCCATCCAAAAGAAAGTCCAAACTCAATGGGAGAGCTGAAGTCCCTTTCAAAGTGCTATAGAAGATAGGCCCAAATGCATACAAGATTGAGCTACCGAGTGGTTACAAAATTTATAACACTTTCAATGTACGTGATTTAAAAGCTTATGTTGAAGACACAATGGAAGACCAAAATGATCAACAAGGTTCGGCCTTTGAAGAGGGAGAGGATGATGGAGGACCATCAAACAAAGCCTTGGAAGATATGTCCAACATGGTTTTTGGAGCCCAAGAAGAAGAACCAACCAAGGAGGATGAAGAGTTAGAAGAAGTTGGCCTCAAACTTCTCCTACAATACCAAGCTTTATAGAAACCTTTTGGGGACTCTAAAGCCTTGGTCCAAGTTGATGATCTTGAAACCTAAATGGAGACCATAGGGGAGAAGGCTCTCAGTCAAAATCAAGTCACATGTTGTCCCATAACTTGACTTGGCCAAGAGAAGGTATAATATTTTCAACCTATGGTATGTTATCAATAAGAGTAATTCAATGCTCATAAGTTTCCTATTTAATTTGTTTAATGCGAATTTAGTGTGTTTTAATTCCTATCCTTAATTTTCCACATTAATACATCTATAGTGGGCAATTATGGACAATTTTTTTATAATGAATGTTTCATTAAGAGTCCATTAGGAGGTGAGAAACTGAATCATGTGGTTCTCCACCTTCCTTTTAGCTAAGTTTCCTATTTAAGTCATGTTTTGTTTCCTTTTGAAAGGAGAATTTTATGAATAAAAATCTTGAGTATTATTCTCAAATTTAGTGTCAATTTGCTCTTGGGTTGTCTATTCAGCGAAAATAGAACAAGGGTTTGTTAGTTTTCCAAAAACTTCCATGTTTTTTTTCAATGTTCTTCTTCCTTTCCCAAAACACTATCATTCCTTACCAGTTTCACCATCTCATCCATAACTTTTCACACACTCATTAAAATACGAAACTTCCTTCACCAAAGTTGTAGTTGACTTCTTGCTCTACAATTTTTCCTTTAGAACCATTCCCAAATTCCTTGTAGTTTGTCTGCAAATTACAAAACAAGCTTAATTCTTAACCCGAGAAACACAAAACTAGACCAAACTTTCACTTATCATCACCCACCACCTCCAACCAAATTACGACCACCAAAATGACCACACGCCATCAGCAGGATTCTTGCCATTTAGCTGAAGGAAATTGAACATATGCAAAGTGGCAAATGTGTTGGAATCACGTTGCTGCTTTCTTCTAGAATAGGAGCAAAGGTGGTGGCGTATCATTACTCCCCTTTGGAAAAACGCCTTGTCCTCGAGGCAAAAAGATGGAAATTGTTCAGCTAATAAGTCATAATTTTCCCAACTGGCTTCTTCAATAGGTCGTTCATTCCACTATACCAAAAGCTCTAGTCAGGATACTTCGCCATCATTAACCCAACGATGACATGACCTTACCAGGTGTTAAAATGAGTTCCTAATCTGAGTTAATAGGAAGAGAAGGTGGTGGGGTAGCCGATTGCTACCCATAAATAGGACGCAGCAGAGAAATGTGAAAGATGGGATGAACTTTGGCAGAATCAGGGAGAGCCAGCTCATAAGCTACTGGTCCAACACGACGCAACACTTTGTATGTCCCAAAAAATCGAGGAGATAACTTTTCATACCTACGTTTAACGAGAGAGCATTGGCAATAGGGTTAAATTCTCAAGAAAACTGAATCGCCAACATTAAATTGTAGATCTCTTCTTTTTGAATCCGCTTCAGTCTTCATTCATGATTGAGCCTTAAGTAAATTTGCTTTCAACAATTGAAGCATCTCATCATGAGTGATTAGTTGTTCTTCGAGGTCAACTATGTGAGTTTCTCCTTTAACATAAGGCCGAATTATAGGTGGATCCCGACCATAGACAATTTGGAAAGGTGTGGTCCCTGTTGAAGAATGAAAACCAGTGTTGAAAGAGTATTCAATCCAGGGAAGGAATTTGTGCCATGAGTGTGGTTGTTTATGGGCAAAACACCATAGGTAAGTCTCTAAACATTTGTTCACCACCTCCGTTTGTCCATCGGATTGAGGATGATAAGCTGTACTCATAAACAGTCATATTTGACTAAGTTTGAATAATTCATTCCAAAAAAAACTTAAAAAGGAAACATCCCTATCTGAAATGATAGACTTTGGAATGCCATGAAGGCGTACAATCTCCCTACAAAAAATAGTGACAATAGTCTTTGCAATAAAAAGGGTGTGATAAAGGAATAAAATGTGAGTATTTACCAAGACGGTTCACTACCACGAGTATGGTGTCAAAGCCACCAAATTTGGGAAGTCTAGTGATGAAGTCAAGTAAAATATCCTCCCATATTTTGTTTGGAAGGGATAATGGTTGCAAGAGACCAACTGGAGCCAATGTTTGGTATTTGGACTGTTGACAAACCAAACAATTTTAAACCCATAACTTCACATCATGTTTCATGCGTGGCCAAAAGAAATTAGAAGATAGCCGTTTTAATGTCTTTGAATAACCTCTATATCCAGTGGTGGGAGTGTCATGTGATTCAGAAAGTAGTTTCTGCCTTAGAGAAGATTGATCAGGGATTACCAAACGTTGTTTGTAATAAAGTCTCTGGTCCATAACTTGGAAATCTGTATATTCATTAGCATCTTGTAATAAAACAATGATGATGTTCTTTGTGAAGGGATCATTTCGTAGAGCATCTTGTAATTCCAAAAAATCCAAGGAAATGGGAATAACCAAAGATAACAATTTAGCATGGTGAGGTCACCTAGATAAAGTATTAACCCCCCTTATTTTCAATACCTTTCTTATAAATAATGGAAAAATCAAATGGTAGCAATTTCAACAGGAGGTGTTGTTGTTCATTAGTTGTGAGTCGCTGATCCAGGAGATATTTAAGACTACAGTGATCAGAGGTTATAATAAAATATCTGCCCATCAAATAATGTTTCCATTTTTGTAATGTTAAAACAAGTACCAGTAATTCCCGATCATAAGCAAATTTCAAACAATTAGAGAAGGAAAGTCCTTTACTGAAATATGCAACTAGATGGCCCCATTGAATAACCTTCTGAAGAAACATCACATTCCATAGTAAAGGCTTAACTAAAATTAGGTAATTGCAATACAAGAATAGTGATAAAGGCTTGTTTAAGTTTCTGAAATGCTGCTTCTGCGTCCGATGACCATTTGAAACCATTTTTCTTGGTGAGATTAGTTAATGGTCTCGTGATCATCCTATAATTTTTCACAAATTTGCATAGTAACCTGTTAATCCCAAAACCCTCATAACTTTTTGACATTAGCTGGTATGGGCCAATTCTTAACAGTATGAATTTTGTCTTTATCAACACCCACCGCCTTAGATGATATCACATGTCCCAGAAAGACAATTTGAGGTTGGCTAAATAAGCACTTAGAGGCTTTAGCATAAAACTGATGATTGTGAAAAAGCTAAAAGGTAGTCTTTAGATGATTGAAATGTTGCTCAACATTAGAACTATAGATAAGAATGTTGTCAAAGAACACAAGAATGAACTTTCTCAGGTAAGGTTGAAAGAGATCATTCATGGTAGATTGGAAGGTTAAGGGGGCATTTGTAAGTCTGAAGAGCATAACAATAAATTCATAATGAACCGAATGTGTCCTGAAGGCAGTCGTATATACATCACGTGGATTTACTCTTATCTAATGATAACTAGAATGCAGATCAATTTTGGTAAAAATGGTTGCTCCATATAGTTCATCTAAAAGTTCATCAACATTCGGAATGGGATATTTGTTAGGGATTATGATTTGATTCAAGCTACGATAGTCAACACATATTCGGCAAGAGTGATCCTTCTTTTTAACCAACAAAATAGGACTAGCAAAAGGGATGGAGCTGGGTTTTATAAAGCCTGAACATAATATGTCAGCCACTTGTTTTTCAATTTCAGACTTTTCAGAATATGGGTAACGATAAGGTCGCAGGTTCAGAGGTTCAGAATTGCGAAGTAACGGGATTGAATGTGTATGATTTCGAAATGGCGGCAGTCAAGTGGGTTCCATAAAAATAGAGTCAAATTGATAAATGAGACTTTGAACAACTGAAGGGGGTGAAGATATTTTACCTGAGTTCTCGGGTTCTTTGGAAAGGAATTAAAAAATGGCTTCGGTTGTTGATTGGTAAGGAATTCCCTTTAGCTTATACCTCCTCCCATTCAAATTAAAAATCAAGAACATATCATTCCAATTTGCTTGCATAGTACTGAAACAAGGTTTGCACCTTTGATGGCAAAGGGATAATAATCCTGTTTGCTGATTAATCCAGGTAATTGGAGCTCCACATCATGACAAATTCTGCTCCAGCTAATCACGTCTCCATTGCCGATTTGCACACCATAATATGGGATGATTTGAACAGATAAATTTAGTTCGTCCACCACTTTCTCAAAGATGAAATTATGAGTTGACTCGTTATCTATTAAAATCAGTACCTTCCTCCCATGACTGGTCCCCTGAATTTTCATGGTGGTGCCTGAAGTTCTTCCCAAGATAGCATGGAAGGAAATCTGGGGCAAATCGTCACCGGTAGCATCTGATTCTGGTTAGTCGTTCTCCTCTCCTCCATCCACCACGTCGTCTTCGAGCTCTGTCAGTGCAAACGTTGACAGCTTACAACGATGACTCGGAGAGAATTTCTCGTTGCAACAAAAACAAAGTCCTTTGATATGACAAGCCTGTTGTTCAACATCCTAAGGTCTGGTTCCTAATGGAGTAGTGATGGTTTGTGTCGATGTTGTGGATGGGGACTGAGTTGCATCAGGGGCGGACCCAGGATTTGAAAGATGGGGTTGCGCAGTTTAATTGAGAATTTATTACAAGGCATACTTAAACTAAGTTTTAGATTCACATTCATAAGTAAAGTATAACATGGAAGGTAAATGCACAAATAAAGCACAACAAAGATGACATTCCACTAACCTGTTACAAAATTCAACAATAAAGTATCTTGACTCTCATATAAAGGCTTGCTAGGTTCTTGTGATGGT
>JAOSBO010201287.1:0-18086 GCA_027563915.1 Erythroxylum rotundifolium | reverse complement strand
TTTGCCACAATCATTTGTTCCCTTTTAAGCTTAACATATACATTACAATAGAAAGGACATTTGGTGACAAATATTTTCGTCGGTAAAAGTTCAAAAATCATCGCCAAAAAATTTTAGCGACAAAAAAACAATCATCAAACATTTCGTCTCAAAATCCCGGTAGCAAAATATTATCAGCGGTGTTTTTGGAAAATTGTTGCAAATTATTATTTTGTCCGATTTATGATTCGTCACCAAAAGGGATAGCTGAGGTTAAAACCATTTGTAACGAAAGACTATTTGCGATGATTGTTATTCGTGGCTAAAAGTTAAGTTATTGGCTATGTTACTTACTTGTAGCTAACAATATATTGCGATGATAATTTTTATATAGCAAAATATTTTTAGAGCGTTTTTCAAAACGTAGGTAAAGATTATTTTGTGACGATTTTTAAAGGTTATTTGCGATGATTTTTAAAACATAGCTAAAATTTATTTGTGATGATTTTAATAACAATTTTGGAATCATTGGGAAATCTTTTTAGCTACGTCTTTTATTTAAATTTTAAAAAAATTATTGGTGACATTTTTAATAACGTTGCTAAAATGTTTTGGTGACGTGTTTTGATTTTTTAGTAACCACTCGTATAAAAAATTAGATATTCAATTATGATTATTTTTAAGATTTTTAATCCATCATATTGTTTATGATATTTAGATATATTGATTTATAATTAATTAAATAAAAATCAAAATAAAAATTTTATATAAAAATAAATGTCATTAAATGTTAATTACAAAAAACTTATGTACAAACTAAGACTCGTATCTATCGTGTCTACTGCTTTTACAATTTGAGCCATGTATTTGTTTGACCGTCTTTTTAAGCTTAACTAACTTTCGTTCATTACGATCTAACTTTTGTTCATTATGTTGTAACGAAGCCTTAAGATATATCATAATTTTAAACTTACATAGTTATCCCACGCTTCTTCAAAAGTCCAACCTTAACCTTCCTTGTAATGTGTCAATTTGTAAAGTATGATCTTATCACACTCTTGTCCAATATAGTTCCTTTTGACTGTTTTATGGAAAACAAAAATTGAAACACATTAAATAATATTGTATTAACTAATATAGCTATAATTTATACCTAAGAACTAACAAATTCTTTTTGAACGACAAAAAATGATTTAGAGTCTTGATTGTTAGGAGTTTTATTTTTTTCTCTATTAACCTTGTCTTTCCCACACTCTTCTTAAATACAAAATAGAAATAGTCACTATATGTGGCACAAGAATAATTGAAGCAAATTTGAAGAAAAAGAAGACAAGTTAACGTTGGCAAAGACCCAAGAATCACACATTTGAATCCAATTTTTTGGAGCCATCCGTTCGAGAACATGTCTCCTTGCCTCCTCATCTGAAGGAAAATATTTGTGATATTTGTGTAGTCGATAATGAAGATCCTTCTACTTTTGTTGCAATAGTGATCTGACATAGCTTGAAACTTCAGGGTTCTTGATATTAACGATATTGAGTTTCATCTCTGAACAACAAGTAAAAGTTAAATTAGTGTTTAAATATTAATTAAAAAATTCATATAATTAAATAAATTGAAAATTTACCAGAACTTTGTTAAGAGTATTTTGAAGTCAGTTGTCTTCCTTCATTTGTTTAGCATGCTTAAGGTAGAGTAAATTGGTCCTGGCAATGACCCCTAACTCACTGAACAATTTTGCTGACAAGACCTTGTTAACTGGATGACCTTTTGAGGGGGTCAATATGCATAGACAACTTGTTGTTCATTGCAACATTCATACGTTACAACTCAGAACCTTTAGTGATACCTCTACCTCTTTTCTTGAAAGTGGTATTAGAACCTGACAATAAAAGAATAATGATAAGAAAAAATTCATTAAACATGTAAATATATATTTGAAGACAAGTGAAATCATAGGTAGTAAAGAGTAACAAACCTGAAGATCCCTCACCAATAGTTAAGATAGATAGACGTTGTTACTGACTGGCTCCATTGGTGGATAAAGTCGGTTGTTATGGTTGATCTAGTTGTTGTGCGTGAGGAATATCTTTGATAGTTTCCACCTTCTTTCCCTTGTTTCTACGATGTGCCATTATATTGAATATTTATAATGATATTATTATTGTTAGAGTAGTGTTGTAAAGGCAATCACCTTTAGCACTTTTGTATTGAATTTATTTTGATTAATAAGCGAAAGGCATTTTTAATTAATTTGATATTAGTTTATATATAAATTGATATTGATCTTAAATCGAATTAATGAAGTCTATGATACAAAACGTAGCATGAAGGAAATCTTGATGAGATCATGATAATGAGATTCCTATTATGTGTAATTATGTTAGTATCTAAATAATCTCTAGTCATAGGATTAATAAGATAGGACACTATTAATCCTAAAAGCACATGTTATACTCCTTGATTTGATCAAGTAATGGATCTTACAAACTATAAGCATGAGATGTTTAGAGTTAACATGCGAATGCTTACTAAGAGTAGTAAGTACATCAAATGACCTACTATAAGATTATCATATGGATGATCTATCGAATGTAAATGATTAATCTCATCATAGCAATGGTGGAAATAGCCTTAAACTTGAGGTAGTCAAAGATATCTTAGATACTGATCCTATGCTTTGACATATTCCTTGTTGGACGAGGTCGCTCTTTGGGTGGTGATTGGGTACAGCTATTAGTATTCAAAGGTAATTGGGTAGCCAATAAAGGATTCACCAATCCTAATAGAAGGAGATGATAATCTCGACCTCTTATCAAGGTCATTACTCAGGCATCTCTGGCCAGAGTAGTTATGTATCATGAAGAGAGTCTTCAATGACACATAGAGTACTGAGATCCCAGGACAACATCTAACATCACTAGGATTAGATATAACGTAGTCAGTCTAGTGGGAGTTGACACAGAGCCCATACTTCAAACTATGTGGGGTATAGCATGGTGAATGGATGAATTGCACGGTAATTATTTATGGAAAGGTTTGCAAGTTAGATAATTAACTATCGAAGAGTTTGTATGTTAATGCACTTATATTTCGGCAAATTGGCATCATGAAACCGTTTATGATTTGCTTGAATTAAGAGTTAATTCAAGTGCCTAAAATAACCGAGAACCTAAGGGTCACACTCAAAAAGATCGGATGAAAAACACAGTGTGTATGACTAATTTTAAATCGAAGAGCCCATTTTTTAAAAAAGGCCACTATCGTGACAGAGGGCACGAATGAGTATATAAGTTAGTTCTTCACTTATGAACACGAGGTCTTACCACTTCTTACATGCTCAAGTGAGAGCATAAGGGCTCTAGAAGAGTTCTGGAGTGAGAGAGAGGTATCAAGAACCTTGTTTTTACAATTCATGCAATTGTTGCATGAGTCAAAGTGCAAGCATCAAGATTCTTGATCTATCTTCCATTGTCTTGAGCATCTTCTAGAACTCATCTAGTTTGGTGCAAATCACCCTTATACATTGTTTCTTCATTTTCTTTGCATGTTCTTGGGTGATCAAGAAACGGTTTGGTGTTTGCAATAACCTAAACAAGGAGAAGAAATAAGGAAGGAGGATTAAAAAAAGGTGAAAAGTGCATATCCATGCATACATGTGTGATTATGCAATTTTTGGGTTCTCATGGTGTTAGAATTTTGATTATGACACTTTTGCTACATACGTATGCATGTGACGCATGCAACCATGGCTAACCCAATAGTGGTATTTGAGCAAGTTTATGCATGTTATAGATGATGTACTGAACATGTGTAAAGTGTTTGCTGGGTTGTGATTGACATACATGTTGATTTAGAATAATTCGTGTAAAATGTAGAAAATTGTTTTTCTATTTTTGTTTCACATAAATTTTTATGAGATGTTATAATATGTTTCTGCCAAAGGAAATTGCAATTTAATGTCATTTGCTATTTTGTTTCGAATTAATATCCAAACTATTCATATGTTGATTTCTGAGAATTTTTAGAAAACTGAATGCTTTTGCTGATTTTGAAAAATTCGTAATAATTCTAGAAATTCTTTTCCGTTTTTATTTCACATAAATGTTTATAAGTGTTATACTATGTTTCTGGAAAAAGACAATGCAATTAAATCTCATTTGCTATTTTATTATGAATTTAGTTTCAGCTTGATACATGTATGAGGTTCTGGAAATTCTAAAAATGTGATCAACATGCATGCATGTAAATTCCACATTAATTTTTATAAAATTTGTTTTTATAAATTTTATACATGCATAGGCAATATGAGATGTTGCCACATGTATAAGATGTATGACACTTGCTGTTAATGTGATCATCTTATGCATGCATGATGTAATGTTTGACTTGTGTTAGAAGTAATATGACAAGTGTCATGCACATGTGATATGTTGGCTATTTTATATTTATTAATAAATAATTCCTAAGAATTATGTTATAGAAATTTTTATTAGATATAGTTAGAATGTGTACAAGACTATAGAAATTTTCCAGAATTAATTGAATTTGATTCAATTATTAAATAAATTCAAAGTCAATATTGGTCAATTTTTTGAAAGTTGATGGAGTTGACTTACTTAATGGATTATAATGTATGCATTTTGGTTATGAGACCAAAATAGGGTTCTTATGTGATAAGATATATATTATTTTGATAGTAATAACATGATTAATGTGCTTGAAATTAGGGTTCCAGAAATTGTTCGAGCATTGAATCTGCCCTTTTAGTGTCTAATAGGTTAACTCATTTATCTTGACTATTTTGGCCGTCAAGATAATTTTGGCATGTGCTGAAATTGTTTAGATAAATTTAAGATGACCTAAGGATATTATAGATGACTAATTGATGTACGAGAATTTCGAAAACCATAGGGATTAATTTAGAATTAATCCAAATAGAGCATAGCATTTCTAGTGTGGCTAATAAAAGGCATAAATACAAGGATTAAATTGTCTAATTTGGACATCAATATAAATAAAATTTAGGTTCCTAATCGAATCACATTCATAATTTGGATTAGCCAAGACTAACATTAGTACCCAATTAGGTTCAAAAGTTTAATCGAATCACGAACTTTAAATGCATGGTCAAGTCAGAATCTAAATTAGACCTCCTTTATGAGATACAAGCATTAGATAGATTTTAAGGGTTGTTATGAACATAGGCTCAATTCAATTGAGTTGTTCATAATCTAAATGTATATATATGACATACATATTCAAGATCATCCAAGTATTGATGAGACCAAAGAACAAATCCCTCAACTGAAACATTAGGACTTACGCCTTCCATTGATATGGCAAGAACCAGAGTTCTTTTAGAGTTGGGTTATTAGTCAAACCCAAGTCCACTCTACATGAATATGTTCAAACCATAGAAATTAGATTTTCAGATTAATGGGTTAGTCCTAACTAGAAACGTTGATTTGTTGGGCAAGCCCAAGTTCAATGTGGATAGAGGTGAAGTTAGGTTGTATACATGGGACGTATACAAATCAAGAGTTGGTGACCCAATGAGTGTGCTAAATCAAAAATTGATGGCACAAGTCGGTAGTTGCATAAATGAACGTAATTGGTATGAGTGATGCCTACCGATTGACCTAAAATAGTTTGATGAGCAAAACCAAGGTCATTCTTTGTGATATCGGATATTGACCTATTAGGAAAATTGTAAGTTTTCTCGAATTTGTAATAAGGGCTATAGATTTGAATAAGAATAATGGGATCCATAATGCATGTGATTAAAGTGCTTATCGATATATATAAGGAGACATTACAACTTTTTATCTCGTTCTTCTAGTTCATTGAATCGCACGATGTCTTATAGTGTGAACCTACACGCCTTATTAGATTCTAACAAACTCACAGGACCAAACTTCTTAGATTGGCTACGAAATTTGAGAATTTTTCTCAAATTCAAAAAACTAGGATATGTGTTAGATGAACCACTTCCTGACCCCCCTACTATTTATGCATCTAATGAAGATCAGAAAACTTATAAGAAGCTACTAGATGATAGTGAGTTGGCTAGTTGTATAATATTGGCTTCTATGTCACCAAAACTGCAGAAGCAGCATGAGGCTATGGATGCTCATACCATAGTCTATCATATAAGGGAACTGTTTAATGAGCAAGCTCAGTCTAAAAGGTTTAAGGGATCATCTCCACAGACGAGGGATCATCTCCAGTGCTTTTCCGTTCAAAGATGGCTGAGGGATCATTTCCATTACAGTATACGCTGAAGATGAATGTGTACATTGAGAGGTTAGGTAGATTGGGCTTCATTATAGATTATGAATTATGTATAGACTTGATTCTAACTGTTTTGACTGATAGTTATTCACAGTTTGTGCTTATATATCGGATGAACCAAATATCCACATTGATACCTGAGATGATTAATCTACTCAAAATAGCTGAGTAGACTATCAAGAACGATAGGAAGGTTGTGATGCTGGTGGACTACACTTCAGATTCTAGAAAGAAGAACCAAAAGAAGAAGAAGAAGTCCAAAAAGTGGGAGGTTTAGCCACGAAGAAGATGAAGGAGACAACATCAAAGGGGATATGCTTCAATTTGAACAAGGAAGACATTAGAAGAGGAACTGTAAAGCTGATCTGGAGTCACTGAAGCAGAAGAAGACATTAGATGCCCCACCGTCTACTTTAGATATGTTATTTGTCATTGAGGTAACTACTATTTTTTATCATAACAAATATGGTTTACACATATATGTTGAAATGCAGGGTCTCATGGCTAGTAGACCACTCAAGAAGGGAGAGATAGATTTACGTATGGAAAATGGAGCAAGAGTTGTTGCATTAGATATAAGAGCATATGTTTTGTGTCTTCCTAGTAGGCTAGAGTTAGTTTTAGAAAATTGCTATTATATACCCATTGTGACTAAAAACATTGTATTCATTTCATCTCTTAATAAAGCGAGATTTCATTTAACTTTTTCAAGAAATGGTTGTTCAATTAAGTAGAATGAAATGTTATATGGTACTGTTACATCGTGCAATAGAATTTACATATTAGATATGTCCAATCCAATTTTAAATATCAATGACCATAAAAGACAAAAACAAGATAACCTAAAATCATCTTACTTATGGCATTGTCAATTTGGCCATATAAGTGAGAAACACATAACTAAGCTACACAAGAATGATAGCCTAGGGTCATATGAATCATATGAAATATGCGAATCTTGCTTGCTAGGCAAGATGACTAAATTATCTTTTAAAGGAAAAGGTGAACGAATGAATGGGTTATTAGACCTAATATATTTTGATGTATGTGGTTTGATGTGCATTCATACCAAAGGTGGTTTTGTGTACTTTATTACTTTTATCGATGATTATTCACAATATGGGTATGTGTATCTAATGAGATACAAGTCTAAAGTGTTTGAGATGTTAAAACAATTTAGACATGAAGTAGAGAAACAACTCCGTAGAAGTGTCAAGAAACTTTGATCAAATTGAGGTGGTGAATACTTAAACAAGGAATTTCTAACATATCTAGGAGATAATGGGATAGTATACCGGTGGAATCCACATTACACAACGCAACATAATGGTATGGCTGAAAGGACAAACCGAACCTTATTACACATGGTAAGGTTTATGATGGGCTTAGCAGATCTACCAAAATCCTTTCGGGATTATGCACTCGAGATTGCTATTTATGTGACAAAAAGAGTCTCTTCTAAGGTAGTTAAAGTTACTCTATATGAGATGTGGACTAACAAAAGACCTATCTTTCTCATATTAAAGTTTGTGATTGTCCAGCTTATGTGAAGCAAATTCAATCAGACAAGCTTGAAGTGAAATCTGATAAATATTGTTTATAGGATATCTTAAGGAAATAATTGGATATCAATTCTATAATGCTTTAAAATAAAAGTTTTTTGTCTCAAAGCATGCTGTCTTTTTAGAGAAAGAGTTTCTTCTAAGAGAAGAGAATGGGAGCAAAGTTGAACTTGATGAAGTTCATGATGCTCAAATAGATGTAGATCAACTGCCCAAACCCGAAATTGTTATTCATAGAGATGAGATAATAATTGAACCTTTTGACACACAAAATGTTTATAGGTCAAGTAGGACAGCAATGTTCGAGAGAGGGATTTCTTGTAAGTGAACACAATGATGTATTACTCATAGAGGACAATGAGCCTACAACCTATGAAGAGGCTTTGAAGAATTCATAATATGAAAAATGGCTCCAAGCTATGAAATCTTAAGTAGATTCTATATATGAAAACTAAGTGTATAGTTTGGTTGACCCACCCGAAGGATTAAAAACCATAGGGTGCAAGTGGATTTTCAAGAAAAAGATAGACATGAAAGGTAATGTGATTACCTATAAAGTGAGTCTAGTCACTAAAGTTTATCATCAAAGATGAAGAGTTGACTATGATGAAATATTTAGCCCCGTAGGTTGAAGTAAATCACTTGTTAATATAGAAATCACGTATAAAATGTAAAATAAACAAGAAGGGGGTTTAATTGTGTTAAATATTCTAAGTTATTATTTTTTAAAATCTTCTTGATTTTCTTGAAAAATTTAGACAATTACAAAACAACGTATTTAATTTGATGAGTAATGCAACAATGGAAATTAATATCTATTCTTCTAACAACAAGAAAATTAAAGAGATAAGGGTTAGAAAATATGACGCCATGATTTATACTAGTTCAGCCTTAACCTTGGGCTATGTCCAATGCTCAGAGTTTTTCTAAGATTTCACTATCTCCTTCAACGTTACAAGTATTATTTCTACACTCGTAGAGCCTCTTCAGGTCTCTTTCACAAAGTATTCTTTATCTACTTTCTTAGCCTCTTCAGGCTCTAGCCTTCCTTTTACTTGAAAATTTATTGTTTTGAGCTTTCATACTCACGTTACAAATGTCTTTGCTCTCTTTCTTTCTTTCAAAATATTTTTCAAACCATAGGAACTTGAGCATAAAGTTTCTTAATTATGTTTTGAGCTCTCTCCCTTTTTGTTATGTGTATTATTGTTAGTTTTTATAACTACGACTGATATTTATATTCTAAATCTGCAACGATCTTCTTTAACCAACTCCAACTAACCGACGTTCTCGTACATTCTTCAATTACATCATCTTGTATGCTTCAATTTGTATGCTTTGTCTTGTGTCTTAAACTTAGTTACTTCGTCTGACCCATTTTAGATGCTTCATCTTATTCAGCTTTTACTTAAGTATCATCTAGATTTGATGGTTTGTGCCACTTACATTTATCTGCACACTTAACAAATTTATCAAACGAGTTCACACACTTCTTTTATTATTATTATTTGACTTTCATCAAAATCAATAAAAGAAGTGAAGTTTTCTTGAGTTAACAATCTCCCCCTTTTTGATGATAACAAATAATCATAATATTAGAAGATAAAAGTAATATTCTGATGAATAAAGATATTCAAACGCATAAAAATATTCCGACGAATAAAGCAAGATATATAATATACAATGATAAATAAAGAAAATTTTAATTCTCTATTTATCCTTTCTATTATTCTCCTGTTCTCCGCCTATTCGTTATTAATCAAAAAGATTATTCATTTTAGATGCTTCAAAATTTCAAAATACATTTGTTGAATATTAGTGTGGATCATCTTGAGATCTTCTTCTATAGAAACACGTAGAAGTTCTATTTTCTCATAAAGATCACCCACTGCATCACCTAGTTTATCAACCTTAGTATCAGGTTTCTCAGTATGTTTAGCTAAGGCTTCCTAAACTTCCATCTGCTTGTGACCAGCTTCAGTCCATTCAATGAAATTCTTTGAGATATTGAAATTAATGGTAGGATCTTGTAGCTTTTCACTAAGTGGACGAATATAATCAATGACAAATAGTTTTCTAGGTGAATCGTCTAATTCTATAATTTTGATTGGGGGTAATGTGAAAGTTTGTTTTCCATCAGGGATATCAAGATCATCAGGTCTGGGAAGTTTGTAAATTGGTTGACCTAGAAGGTTGTAAAATAGTTTTAACTGAACGAATGAAACCTAAGGGTTTGAAATGAATGAGCAAATGCACAAAGGTTTTTAAGTTAAAATTGATACCCTTCAATTATGATACTTTTGTACCTTCCTTCTGATATTATGCCAACTATCTTGAAGCTTTCGTCTTTGTAGATGCTCCAAAATAAATTCTTGATTCCCTTGATATGTGATGTGATATATAGATGCCTACAGGTTGAGCTGTATGATATACATCATCTATGTTCTCATTGACACTTGAATTTCTTCTTCTGTGAGATCATCTTCTAGTTTTTCAAGAAACTTCCTTTCTTTACTTTTTCTTTGTTGACTTCTAGTGCTGGACGTCTAGGCTGTACATCTAGGATAATCTTGAATGTTGTCCTTCTTGTTACTGGATAGATTGTGTAACGATATTTTGTAATATTCAATAGATATGGTTCTATCTTTTGTAATCTTCAATGGATATGGTTCTATCTTTTCATCTTGAAGAATACTATATAGTCTTCAATGTTTAGAAGGTTCTCTGATGATAATTGAACCTCTGTTATGATCAGTTGTTGATTCTTCTATGACCTTCATCTTCAAATCTTCTTTCTTTATTGGTTGAGCAGGGTTGTAAGTTACTCGCTGTTTTTTAACAGTCTGTGTCTTTTGTTAAACATCAGATGATGAAACCTTCTTCTTCTAACTAGGCTTCAACTTCTTTTGTTCTTCTGCTTATTTGGATGAGAGTTTTTGTTGAGGCTTCTTCTTGTCAAATACTAACTTCCTTTTTATTTATGTCTCTCCAGATGGTTCTTTTAATTGAGTTTGAGGGATTGAGACAATTGGTTTGGTAGACTGTTGTTGTTGCTCTTGCTCCTTTTTACTCTCAAAATCTCCACCAAGAATCAGAACTTTCTGCTTCTGCTGTTCTTATTATTGTAAGGTCATTAATCTTGGTGACTTTCTTGTCCTCTCAGGCCTTTCTAATTGGAGCGTCTTAGCCTTCCTCTTTAAATACACTTAGTGAGTTAGTTGTTGAACTTTTCTTTCCTTCCTTTTTTGAAATGTTTTAGCTTGTATCAGCTCACCAGACGATTGTTCAACCTTTGCCTCTACTAATATTCTTCCAAACGATCGAGGTTTTGCTTGTATTTTAGATGGAACATGTTCTTTCCTGCTTCGTTTTATTGAAAGATCTCCTTTAGACTGTGCTTTTAGTGTGAAATCTACATCTGCTTCAGCTTCAGTCTTGATCTCCATTTTGTGAATATTAGAGACATTAATAACACTCTTAACATTAAACTTTACTCTGTTTCCTCTATCAAGTAGAATTCTAGATTCTTTGAAGAATCTTGTTAACAATATACCATAAGGTAAAGAACCACTCCTCAGATGATAATCCTCCCTAGCCTTTATTATGTACTTTAGAATTAAGAACAGAAGATTAACTGGTTGGTGAGTGAGTAGATGAAATAGACAACGTTCATCATTCATTGTCACCATGTCCTTTGATCTTGCTCTTGGTAGGATACAATGGAGAAGAAGTGAGTGAAGAACCCTAGCCTTCAAAATGATGGTTGAAGACTTCTTGACTCCAAGATTACTGGATCCATATAGTTGTCAATTGATGTTGGCTTCATTTATATGAATTTGAGCGATCCCATTTGTATTATTGAACAATTTTGCTGCTTTATATGGACACCTAATAACCTTCACAATAGAATCTTGTGTGATTATTACCGATAACCCATCTACCATCAATATCAAGGCATTGTCTACCACCTTCGCATTCTTCCAGAACTTATATATTTCATTCAGATATACTGTCTCTCAGATATTGAAGAAGTTCTTCCATCCAACTACTTCAATCTCAGGTTTGATATTCATCCGATTATCCTTCAAAGAAGTGAAATTGACGAGTCTTCCATAGATAAGAGATTTCGACATTTTTAATCTGTAAAAGATAAACACTAAACATAGAAATGTATTTCGCTAAAAGAAGCGAGTTTCGTATATAAAAAAAATTAAGAGAAATATATAAAATGAAATGAGAAGGATTTGAAGTTTAGATCAGAGGTTAGATCATCTTTGTTGAGAGAACTTTGAACAAGCCGGTTTCGAAGTTTTTCAAGAAAATTCTAAAGTGTGTTATAGATTTTGAGATGATTTCTTTTTATATACACTCTTGAAAAGTTACCATTTGTAACGTTTTTAACTGATCCACTGGTAATTATGAGATTGAAACTACCAACTGAAAGTTACCGTTACTATTTAGTCTAAAAACTTAAGACTTTTCAATTTCTTCAGGGCAAATCATTTGGATCATAGAGTCTCAGATGAATGATCATTTAACATCACCATATTCAGGTTTTTTCTGATTTCCTTAAATCTGTTTTCACTTAAGTTGGTGAAGATATCTGCCCATTGTGATTCGTCTTAACAAATTGTAGATTGATGATCCCTCTCTATATATAGTCTCTTATAAACTGATGTCTAACTTTGATATGCTTTTCCTTTGAGCGTTGTATTTGATTCTTTGAGATATTGATAGCACTTGTATTGTCACAGAAGATTCGAATATGATCCTCTTGGATAGAATAATCCTCTAACTGAAACTTTATCTATAATATATGTGAACAACAACTTGTAGCTGACATGTATTCAGCTTCTGTAATAGATAGAGTAATTGAACTTTGCCTCTTGCTTAACCAAGAAATTAGATTATGACCAAGAAACTGACAACCTCCACTTGTACTCTTTCTATCAATCCTATCTCCAGCATAATCAGCATCACAGTAGCCAATTAACAGAAATCTTTACCTTTCTCATACATTAAGAAAAGATCAGTAGAACTTGCCAAATATCTCAATATTCTTTTAACATCAATATAATGAGATTCTCTAGGACTTGCTTAAAATCTTGCACACAAACAAACACTAAGCATTATATCAGGTCTGCTTGTAGTTAGGTAAAGCAAAAACTAATAATTCCTCTAAAAAACAGTTGATCAATCTTCTTACCAACTTTATCCCTGGTTAAGACAATTGAAGGATGCATAGGAGTTGACATCGGTTTAACATTTTCCATTTTATATTTGACTAAATGTTCTTTGATATACTTTTTTTGATGAATAAAATCTTTTCTTGAATTTGTTTAATCTATAAACCAAGAAAGATCTTTAATTCACCCATCATACTCATTTCAAATTCACTTTTTATAAGATTTTCAAAAAATGAACATAATTTTTTAGAAGTTACACAAAAAATGATATCATTTTCATATATTTGTACAACGATAAAATCATTTTTAATATTTTTCTAAATAATGTTTTATCTAATTGACCTCTAATAAAGTCATTTTTAATAAAAAATGAACTCATACAATCATACCAAGCACGAGGTGCTTGTTTTAATCCATACAAAGCTTTATGAAGTTTATACACATAATCTGGGATATCAAAGTCTTCAAAACCTGGGGGTTGTTTTATATAAACTTCTTCATCTATAAAAACATTGAAATAAGTACTTTTTACATCCATTTGAAACAATCTTATATTATAATGAATAGAATATGCAAGCAAGGTCCTAATAGCTTCTAATCTAGCTACAGGGGAATATGTTTCATTATAGTCTACTCCTTCTTATTAATTATAGCCTTGAGCTACTAATCTAACTTTGTTACGGGTTACTTTTCCTGATTTGTCTAGTTTATTTTTGAATACCCATGTAGTTCCTATAATAGATTTATTGGATGGTTTAGGGACTAGAGACCAAACTTTATTCTATGTAAATTGACTCAACTCAACTCTTCTAGCATAGCTAAAATCCAAGCTTCGTCTTGAAGAGCTTCATCAATTTTCTTAGGTTCTAATTCAGAAACAAATGCTGCATTGGCCTCTCTTCTAAACTTAGATCTAGTTCTCACTCCTTCGGATGTTTCTCATATAATCAGATTTTCTGGGTGAGAAGATTTATAATTCCAGTCTTTTCTTAAGCTAATATTTTCAGAACTATCTACCACTTTATTAGATGGATCGTCTAATGGTGAATCATCTAGGTTATTAACTAAGGGAGCAGATATAGTTTCATTACCAAAATCATCTCTTTTAACTAGATGAGAATCATCATCAAATTTTACATGCATAGACTCTTCAACAAATTTAGAAACAAGATTATTAACTGTATAAGCTTATTGGGACCCAAATTTTTATATTATTATCTTAGTAAACATGGTTTGAATAAATTTTGTGGTCTTGTTAGGTAAATCATTTTATTTGGAGTTAAATTATTATGTCAAGTTTAGGAGGATTTATTTCATGGATTGATGAAGAGCATAGTGGACTTTGCTCCTTCATTAAAGCTATAAAAAGAGAAGATTTAATTGTTGTCTTGTTTGTGAGTGAAAGAAGAGAGAAAAAGAGAAGTGGAGAAGAGAAGAAGAAGAAAATAGGGTTTGGAAATTCTTGAAGAACTTGAAGACTTGTGCTTAAAGAAAGTAAGTATGAGTATTAACCTTTCTTAATTGTTAGATGATGGATATTTAGGGTTGGTTAGAAGTGACTATGTGTAGGAAGTTATGATAAATGGTTTATATGAATGTTTGGGTTTGGTTAATAATCAAAAGTAGATTACGAATTGTTGTAAATGATATTGGATTGGAATTATTTCGAAAATGAAGAAGAAGAGATGGGTTATATGTGAAACGTGGGAAGTAAGAAGATGGAAAATGACCCAAAACAGGTTCTCAGAATGGGTTTCTAGACATTTTCTCGGCAGCGAACTTCTGGGTTTCACCACGGCGAGACAAAGCATGTTCTAAGAGTTGGTTTCTGGGCAATTTTGCTGTGGTGAACTTCGTTTTGCTGCAGCAAACTCAAACAATTTCGCCGCAGCAAACTTTCTAGCACAGAACATGCTTTGGTATTTTGGGCATAACGTTTGGTGTAGTTATCAAAATTGACTGATTTTTTATTTTTTATAAACTAGAGACATAGAAATGAAAATTGTATGAAGGAATCAAGTCTAAATTTAGTCTTTAAGGATTTAAATTTCGAGGAGGAAGTTGAATATAGAATTTTGTTTCGGGATGAGAAGTAGTTAAATTTTTGAGGTGTGACTTTCCGATTTCTAAACCAAATTGAATGGAATTTTGGTTAATGTTTAAGGAAATCAAGTGAGACAAGAGAGGCAAGAGGAGAAAGGGTAAAGACATCTCTAAGCAAGCTTGTAAGCAAGGAATTCAAGGTGGGTACATTTTTATCATAGAATAAATAAGCCACTCATTGTTTCTCTTTGAATTAAGAAAGCTAAATGGTTTCAATTGCATCATGGATGTTGCATTTATATGCTCTTGGTTGGATTGTGAAATTGTTATATGTTTGCTACATGAATTGTGTTGATGATTTATGAGAAGACTTTAAAAATGATTCTTTTTGAAAGGATGCAAGTTTATGAAATCAAGTTTTTCAAAATGTTTTGTTTTTCAAAATATCTCATGTGCATGAAAAACAAGTTTCCAACAACGTGTCATTTGGGCAAACTATTTTTTATTCATGAATTACATGTTATGTGGGTTTGGTGTAATCCATTCAAGAATGTCACGTGCACGTTGACCAAGAAAAGGCTTCTCCTACCTACCCACAAGTGGCACGGAGCTCCTTCATGGACTCCTTCATGTTTATGTCAATGTAAGACCGCCATGGGGAATTGCGATAGTATGTCAAGTTTTACGACTACACAGGACAATTAAGTGGAAATGTGTAGTTCGTCATGTTCATGGATTTACCCAAAACATTCTGATGTGCTTTTGAAATGTTAGCAAGTTTGACGCATACATGATTTAAAATTGCTCGTGAGCTATTTGATAAAGTGAGAATTTTAAGAAATAAGTGCTTGGTGATTTTTCATGCGAAATTATTATGGTTCCCAAAATGTATAATGGCAATGAGTTTTGAAAATGGTTTTTGCTTGTTTCTCGATTATAAGACTGTTACCCACGAGCTTTAAGCTAACCCCCTCCATCTTCCTTCCGATCTTCAGACGATGAACAAGTTATCGAGTCAAGAGTCAAGGCATCACTCCAGTCTACATATTTTGTTTTGTTTATTTTGAAGTTATATTTTGTAAAACAATGCTTTAGTTACATTTTGAGCGATTTTATTTTTTGTAAACTTAGTATTTTGGATTATGATGTAAGGGGGCTATAAATGCCCACTAAAGCGTTGTAAAACTTGTACTTTTTTCATTAATGAAATATATGTTTGGTTTTGACCATGATTTTGCATGTTTTTGCAAAGTATTCGATTTTGGAAATGAGATTAAGATTTTGAGAAATTGGTTATAGATTAATTCTTATCCATATTGTTTTTAGGTTGAAATGATGAATGTGGTTGAAAGATTTTAAGTTTGCATTTTGGTAAGATAGGTAGCTTGGGTTCGGATTTCTGTTTTAGGGGTTTTCGCTGCAGGGAAACCAAGAGTTCACCACGGTATAATTAATGTGGGAACTTGGCCACGGTGAAGATTATACTTTCTGTCGCGGCGAAATTGACCTATATAAGTTCGCCACAGCTTCACAATCCTACGTCCAATGTTGGGCTCCAGAAATGTGGTCCAACAAAGCTTTAGAAGTAATTGAACAACCTAGAAAAAATCCTAAATTAATCATAGAATCAAATTTATCCAAATTTCATTTGTATTCAAAATAGTGCATTTGCAACCAAAAGAATGAAAGTAAGAAATAATTAGCTTTCTTCCCTTCCATAATTTATATGGAGTTTGATTTAAAATAGGTCGTAAAAATACTCTATTTTGAATATAATAGGCTATATTTACAGCTTCTGCCCAGAATTAATTAGGAAGATTCATTTCACACAGCATAATCCTTGCCATTTCCTGAATCGTCCTTTTCTTTCTCTTTACAACTCCATTTTGTTGAGAAGTTCTAAGAGCATAGAAATTATGGAAAATTCCATTCTCTTCATAAAACATTTTGAATTTTTCATTTTCAAATTCTCCATCATGATCACTCCTGATTCTAGCAATAGAAATTCCTTTTTCATTTTGTAACTTTTGGGATAAAACTTTAAAGCATTTAAGAGATTCATCTTATGTGATAAAGACAATATCTAACAAAATCTAATAAAGTCATCAACAATTACAAGATCATACTTCTTTCCACCAAGACTTACTATTCTAATTGGACCAAACAAATTTATATGTAACAGCTTTAGAGGTCTAGACGAAGTTCCAATATTCTTAGACAAAAAAGATGTTTTAACTTGTTTTCCTTTTTGACAACTCTTATAAAAGGAATCTTTGTTAACACCTATATTTGGTAAACCTCTTACCAAATCATGTCTAACTAACTTGGAATATGTTTAAAGCTAATATGTCCTAGCTTTTTGTGATAAATCATCTTTTCATCATCTTTTTATATAAGGTATGAAATATTTTGACTTTTCAAATCATCTAAGTTAATTTTATAGAGGTTATTTCATTGTTTGGAAGAAAAGAATATGGAATCTTCCTTGTTTTTGACTATACAAGAATGTTGATTAAAGGATACCTCATAACTAGAATCACATAATTGAATTATACTAATTAGATTATTCTCTAAGCCATCAACTAACAGAACATTATCATTAGACGAAAAGGAATCTTTACAAATTTTGCTGATCCCAACTATTTTGCCCTGCTGGTTGTCTCTAAAAGTTATTGATCTTCCTTGCTTATGTTGGAGGTCTAAGAACATAGACCTTCTGCTCATCATATGTCGTGAGCAGCCACTGTCCAAGTACTATTAGTGGTTGTTGTTTCGTCCAAGTAAGGAGATTTGCAGTATATATTATGTCCTTCTTAGGTACCCATATTTTTTTGGGTCCTTTGAGGTTAGTCTTATAATTTTTCTTTGAATAATAATAAGAAGATTGTTTCTTTTTCTTTCTATTAGGAACAAAATTCCTAGTATGAAGAACATTACTATTATGAATAGTATTTCTATCATTAAAGCCTAAACCATTTTTATCATTTGGATGTCCACAACTTCCAATCATATCATTCATCCT
>JAOSBO010201266.1:0-18088 GCA_027563915.1 Erythroxylum rotundifolium | reverse complement strand
AAGCAGGTTTGGGAAGGAAGAGATATCCAAGTCCTGGAGTGTACCTCTCAGGCCTGTGTACGCCAGGTTTATTACAGCTACACTCCCTGCATCGTTGCATGTAATTCCTCGCCATTTGCATGGACTTGTAACGTTAGAATTGGAGCTTGGAGAGACCCAAGAACGAAGAATTTCCCGATCTCCGATGCTACTTTTCCATTTCAGGAGGGCTTCAGCTTCTGAGTTGAAGCCTGAGGTTGGTTTATGAAAATATACTGATAATAGCAGGGAAGCTAGCAAGATAACTTCCAGAGAAAGTTGGTTTCCTCGGTACGCCATTGTTGATAAAAATGGAGGCTTAAGAGATACTTGGGTTAATCTCTATCACGTATCTCTTAAACCAACACTCTCACCAAGTTATGGCTCCGTATACGAGTTTAGATCCTCCGTTCAGATTTATAGTGTCTTATTCTGTCAGTCATTTATTTATATAGGTTTCATATAGGTCTTGTATAAATAAATGCGGGACTCACATAAATAAATGACTGAAATTTATGAGACAGAATAAGACACTATAAAACTAGGCAGAAGGTCCTATCTTGCATACGAGTTCAGATCTTCTGTCTAATTTTTTGATATCTTATTCTGTCCTTTAAATCTCAGCTATTTATTTATGTAAATCCCACATAGATCCTGTATAAATAAATACGAAACTCACATAAATAAATAGCTAAAATTTATGGAACAAAATAAGATACCATAAAACTGAACAGAAGATTCAAACGTACTCACAGGCTGGATTAGCTGTGGACCAATTCAACAAGTAGCATCCGGCTCAAGTAAGTCAGAAGTCATGAACTTGGAGACAAGTGTGATTAATGAGGTGGGTCTGTGCATGGAAATGGAGGCTTGGGTCGATTTTCAAGGGACATCCTAAGATTTCACATTTTCCGTAAATATTTTTGTAAATTTAAATTATTATTTTGTTAAGCAATCTGTACAAGATGGAAAAATTCAAAGATTTAACCATAATTTTTATATCGGATTTGGGGAAAAAAATCCCTTTTTCTAATTTCTTACTTCTTTTTTACGACTTTCAAGATTAAAGTGTCTAAAATCCTAATTAGTTATAATGGCATTGCAAGTGTAATTTGTCACAGAAATTATAAAATTAATTAATATATGCGTACAATCTTTTTATATTATTTAAATAAAAATAAACAAACACAAGTAACTGATTAACAGTCTAATGCATTAAGTTGCAGAAAAACAGTTGTTTCATGAGTAAAGTCAACTCCTAATGACCAAACATAGAAAAATAAAGCCGTCCACGAAGTAACTTATCAATAACGATACACATTTGACCTCCATTTCTGTAATTACAGCTATAGATGACATACCTTTAGTCCAATTTTCACGTGCAAAAGTGGTAGACCTCGACAATAATTACTACCTGGTTAACTTCATCGAGGCGGACGATTTTTTCAACGCTCTAACAAAAGGCCCTTGGGTTATCTTCGGCTTTGCCTTATCGGTGCAAAGGTGGATCTCGACCTTCCGCCCATCGCAGGGCACCGTCTTCAGAGCTGTAGTCTGGATTCGATTTACAGACCTCCCCATTGCGTGATATCACCCCCAAATTTTAACTGCATTATAAAATTTGGTTGGGCAAACTGTCAAAATTGATGACAACACAAACCAAGCGCAAAGGGGCAAATATGCCTGAGTAGCGGTTGACATTGACTTAAGCCAACCACTACGTTCGAGTGTAGAGCTCGACGGTGAATCACTAGTGGTCGCGTACGAGGGCTTATCGCCGATCTGTAGTCGGTATGGAGTTGTCGGCCATGTTACCGAACTATGTCCGCAAGGGTGCGTCACGCAATTAGCTCCGTCTCTTGATACCACCCCAGGAGCGGACAACGACTAGACTAGAGATGAGGACTAGATCAGGGCATCAGCTGCGGGAGGCGAAACCGCGCCAAGCAACGGGCAAGGGCCATGGGTCCAAGTCCCCAGGAGACCCTCACATCCTGCCCAGAAGCGTCAGCTGCGACCTGACATTCGGACTCCCCAAACAGAGCTCCACGCAGGCAGCTCAAGGTTTGCACCCCTGTCAGCGCCAGAACGGTCACATGACGTGGCCATGATACTAGAAACCCACGCACAAGTTTCTTCCCCGTCGGGGTTAGGGCATCAGACGCACAGGCAATTAAATGGAACGGCAGCCACACCACACGTTTTTGGAATGGACTCCCGCAACTTGGGCCCCAAAACGCCTTCGAGGGCTGCCATGAAGGGGAGCATGGGGGCCCAGACTTCAGGTGGCCCCAAACCACATTTGGGGCCTCAAACACATGCAAACCCGATCACGAGTATTCAAGCCCATTTACAACCGCACCCCATGGATAAACAAATAGCCGTTGTCCTTCCCTCCAATCAAGACCTATTGCGCGCGAGATCCGAATTAAGGGTTGACGGCATGCAGGCCCAACATATGGAAGGAGTGGTAAGCGAGGAGCCTGCCACGATTTCAATCAGAGTGGTCCTCATATTACAACCTCCTGAACCCCCTGGGATGGCAGGGGAGGTCAATATGGAGGAGGACATGCTGATACCAGAACCGGGGGAGGTGGAAATGTTACCGAGCCAGGACGACAGTAGGAGGGAGGCACCAATGGGCATACTCGATCCCCCCCGGACCTGAGGGGCTCGCATAGGTTTTAACCCATCCCATGTTTATACTCATATGGAATTGTCAAGGCACGGGTGGCGCGCGTTTTCACACCATACTTCGATATAATCTCTGCCGTTACAAAGCCAGGGATTTTAGCACTAGTAGAAACCCGTATTAGTGGTAGGCAAGCCCACGACGTCATTACGACGTTAGGTTTTCATTTTTCGTTTCGTGTGGGAGCCGATGGTTTTGCTAGTGGCATCTGGCTTCTCTGGAAATCTGAATTTGACGTGTCGGTACAGTTAGCGCATCAGCAATTTATTCACGGCACAATAAACTACGGTCCCTCCTCCTTTGCCTTTACTGCAATCTATGCTAGCCCTCACATGTCACAACAACCTTCCCTTTAGTCTCACTTGAGTTGTCTCGGGCATAACATTTGACATCCGTAGATTATCGGAGGGGATTTTAACGCAAAACTGGAAATTACTGACAAAAGGGGAGGCTCCCCCATTGCTCTTATTATTAACAAAAATTTCAAGGGTTGGGTCCACGCCTGTGGCCTTCATTATCTTGGGTACATCGGTTCGAGATTTACTTGGCGTCGAGGCCACCTTCAGGCCAGACTAGACCGGATTCTGGTTTCATCAACGTGGCTCAAGCAGTTCCCGCTCGTAGCAAACCATCATCTTCCCTATCTGGGTTCGGATCACCGCCCCATGTTAGTAATCCTCGACACGCTACATCCACGCGGTTGTCGGTCCCACAGATTTTCTTTTCAAGCGGCCTGGTTAGCCCATGTCGATTTTAAAAAAGTGGTCTCGGAGTTTTGGCATCTGACAGGGGAGTCATTTAGCCTTTCATCATTGGAATTCTCAACCCACCTCACACGTTGGAATAAGGACATTTTCGGTCACATATTCCATAGGAGGTTACAAGCCCGGTTGGCAGGCATACAACAGCTTTTGAACCACGGTGATTTTGAATCACTCCAGGCTTTGGAGGACAAACTCAATACAGAATTAGTATAAGTGTTGTGCGAGGAAGAACTCTACTGGCACCAGCAAGCCAGGTGTGCCTGATTGGCACAGGGGACCGCAACACCAAATACTATCATACCGTAACGACAGCTAAACGTAAGAAACGGTGGTTTGATCGGCTTCTAGACAATAACGGCACTGCCATATCTGAACCGGGGCCTTTGTGCGACCTAGTGTGTCAATACTTTGAAGACTTGTATGCCACTCCAGAGACCAACCTTCAGAGGCTAACCCTTACAGGAGCCTTTTCGTTGATCACACCGGATCAAATCACCGAACTTGCTTCACCCATCTACGCAGTAGAAATCAAGACGACGGTTTTTGGCATGAACCGGAATAAAGCTCCAGGGGCTAATGGGTTCCCTGCCTTATTCAATCAAACGCAATGGGATACAATGGGCCCAACAGTGGTGGCTTTTATACAACTGATTTTTGGACAAGAAAGATGGGAGCAGGATTTAAATCAAACGATCTTGGTTTTGATCCCAAAAGTCCCCTCTCCAACTTATGTTTTTCAATTCCGTCCTATTAGCCTCTGTTCAGTGCTATATAAGATCATCTCTAAAGTTATTGTGAATAGAGTGAAACCTCTGCTTGATCATTTAGTAGCACCTACCCAATGTAGCTTTTGTTAGAATACAGGCCACATATATTACATGTAGAATACAATAAAGGAAAGGATTGACTGCCATAATAGCAGGATCAATCCTTTCCTGAGATCATGCTCTAACGTTAGAAATAATCCCTAAGATTGTGGGAAGACTAAGTATAAGACAAACTAGTATATCAGTGTACAATTACAATGAAATGAAATCAAATCATCTACAACAGCTATGATCTGTCTATTTTTCCTACTCTAACATGGTATCAGAGCAGTGTCGATTCTAGGATCAAACGTTGTTTCATCACTTGCCAGTGTTTACCCATTCCACAAATCTTATAAACATGAGAGAAGAAGTCAACAGTGGCTTTCCAGCCTTCACAGAAGCTACAGAAATCCAGTCAACACAGATAGCCAAATTGTTAACTCAACATACTAAGAATCAATCCGAAAATCACCAAACCATCACAATTTCAGTAAAGCTCAATGATACAAATTACTCCCTGAGGTCTCGAGTAATTCAGTTGGCCATCGAATCAAAAGGGAAACTGGAGTATATCAACGGTGAAGCCCAGCCACCACAGAAAACTGATCCGGAATACAGGAAATGACGTCAAGCAGATCTCCAAGTATTTACTTGGATCATTGACAACATTGAGCCACATCTGGTGAACCAGTATATTGATTATCCCACTTCAAGGGATCTTTGGAAAGGGCTAGAAGTCATGTACAGAAGCGGGGATGGATCATTGCAGATTTTTGAATTAATCGCAAAAGCCAACAAGTTCCAGCAGGGGCAATTACCACTAGAGAAATATTTCAGCATTTTCCAGGGCTTATGGCGTGAAATTGACATTAGACAACCATGCCCTATGGTGTGCGCAGTGGATATCACATCGTTCAACAGGCTCAAACAGGAAAACCGATTGTACCAGTTCCTGGCTGGAATTGATGACAAATTTGACTCAGTGAAAAGGGATTTATTGAAAGATGAACCGTTATCTTCAACAGAAGCAGCCTACGCCGCCATCAAAAAGGAGGCTGCCCAGAAACACATTTTGAGCCCTTCGGGAGCACTTGACAGCGGTGAGAACAGTGACACATCATTAGGTATAGGGATGGGGCTTGCTGTCAAAGGCCAAGGAGACAAATCCAAAATCGAATTCACCAAATTTCCAGCGAAGGACTAAGGGGACAAGACTCGGATTACCAACAACAATGGTGAAGGGTTCCGGTCAGATCTCACCAGAGGCACGGTGATCTCATCATCCCAGGATCGCGGTGGTATGGACAGATCGGGAATGAAGTGCAGCCACTGCAACATGACCGGCCATGTCCGAGAGGAGTGCTTCCATTTGGTCGGATTCCCAGATTGGTGGAAGGATAATCCAAAAAGGAGGAATTGGGATAACTGAGGGCGAACCGGCAAAGTTGCCGCTGCGACGGGCAACCAAGAGGCCACTAGCTCTCACAGCGGCAGAATGGACAGTGAAAATGGAGGATTCACAGCGATCGGGATAGGCGGCGGAAATGGAGCAGTTGCGGTTTATGATGGATCGTATGGCAACAAAAGAGGTATAGGATTTGGGATGAAAAAATTGCCCCCAAACCCTTCTTTTAATAATCCCATGTTTTTTAAACCCAGTTGTTTAGACTTATTGAAAGATAGTCCTAATTGTTTAACTGATGAGCAGTCAAGTCCAGTATATTTGAATAACTTGCATGATGTTCTTGAAAATTTTGAAAAATTACCAAAACAACCCCACAGGCCTAAAAACTAGTCGATTGAGCCCAAACAGTTTGAAAAAACCCCAATTGCATATATAACCCACAAAACTGGGGAAGGGAAGACTAAACAATGGATATTTGACTGTGGGGCAACCGATTCCATGACTTATGACCACACAGACATTATCAGTCCATCCATTCCTAGAAAAACCCAAATTCAAACAGCCAATGGGGGGTTAGCACCAGTCTAGGGAGTCGGAACTATTGAGTTGTCTCCTATATTAAAGTTGTCAAACTGTTTATATGTGCCATCATTGTCTTGCAAATTGTTATTAATCAGTCACGTCACGAAGGAGTTGAATTGTACTCTTGTGATGCACCCTCACTTTTGTTTGTTACAGGACATCAGGACGAAGGAGATTATTGTGCGTGGCACTGAGCGCGATGAGCTCTACCACGTCGATGAGGTGGCTCAACGAGGATCCACATCACTAGCTCATGGGACGATTGATCAACTAAGCTGGCTGTGGCATCGACGCCTGGGTCACCCATCCCACAATTATCTCAAAGTACTTTTTCCACAGTTTTCTAATAATGATCATTGTGATACATGTGTTTTGGCAAAATGCCATAGACAGTCTTTTCTTCCGAATAATACTAAGGTTGAACATGTGTTTGATTTGGTTCATTTTGATGTGTGGGGTCCAGCCCCAAACGGTGGAAATAATGGTTTCAAATTCTTCTTGACTTTTATTGATGATAGCACCCGCATGACTTGGGTTTATTTTTTAAAGCACAAGTCAGAAGTCCCTCAGAAATTTATCCACTTTTATAATTTAGCCCACACACAATATCAGAAACAAATTTGCATACTTCGCTCTGATAATTGGGGGGGGGGGGGGAGGCGGGGGGAGTTGGTGAACCATATATGTAGTCTTTTTTCAGGGAAAAAGGGTTAGTACACCAAACTACTTGCCCTAACACTTCTCAACAAAATGGAGTGGCTGAGAGAAAAAATAGGATCATCCTTAAAATCACCAGAGCACTTCTCCTTGAATCCCAAGTTCCTAAATACTTCTAGCCTGAAGCAGTGGCCACAATAATCTACCTCTTGAATCGTCTCCCCCCTAAAATCCTCAACCTAAAAACTCCACTTCAAGCCTTGTCAGATCAAACACAGGTGCCCCCAGCCTTGGCACTACCACCCCGTATCTTCGGTTGCTCGGTCTTTGTCCATATACCTAAAGCCAACAGAACTAAATTCGATCCTTGTGCTATCAAATGTGTTTTTGTAGGATATGGTGTCAACTGGAAAGGCTACCGCTGCTATGATCCTCAAACCCGTCGCATGTTTACCACGATGGACTGCAACTTTCTTGAAACTGAGTACTTTTACTCAAACGAATCCAGTAATCAGAGGGAGACGTATGAAACAACAACCGACTCACTGAATTGGTTACATAGTCCAGCTGTGTCGATCGATGAGCCCAACAAAACAGCTAGTGGGTCCGCTGAGCTTGCTTCTGAAAACGGAGACAGGACCATTGAGCCAGAGGAATTCAATCTCCTTCACCTGTTGCCTCGGAGGTAAGTGCTCCTAGTCCTGAGTCCACTTATTATGATAGTGAAAATACTTCCGTTGATCATATTGTCCCAGATATAGAAGTTGTTGAACAGGTGGGGAGATATATTTTACCTCCTAGAAGCACTCAGGGAGTTCCACCACGACGATTCTCACCAGAATGAGAACCCCAAAATCCCAGATATCCAGTGGCTAACCTTGTCAGGGGGAGCCTCTCAGATCAAACTAAAGCATTCAATATGACACTGTACACTGAATCTATTCCAAAGACTGTGCAGGAAGCTCAACAAAAGAAGGAATGGAAGGAAGCAATGGAGACTGAGATAAATGCTCTTGAAAAGAAAAGAACATGGGAAAAGTGTCAACTACCTGGTGGAAAAAAGACAGTGGGATGCAGATGGGTATTCATGATAAAACATAAGGCAGATGGAACAGTGGAATGATACAAGGCCAGATTGGTAGCGAAAGGCTACACTCAGACATATGGAGTGGACTACTCAGAGACATTTAGTCCGGACATTTAGTCCGGTGGCAAAGATTGATACTATTCGAGTATTATTCTCAGTAGCAGTGAACCTGGATTGACCACTTTATCATTTTGATGTGAAGAACGCATTTCTTCATGGGGATCTCAGAGAGGAAGTCTACATGGAGGCACCACCAGGATTCGCCCATGAGTTTAAAAAGGGAGAAGTATGTCGACTTCGAAAAGCACTATATGGACTCAAGCAATCACCAAGGGCATGGTTCGAGAGATTCACCGTAGCCATGAAGCACTATAGGTACAGACAAAGCAACTCGGATCACACCTTGTTTCTGAAAATGAGAGGAAGATTGATAACTTGTCTCATCATCTATGTAGACGATATGATCATCACTGGAGATGACGTGGAAGAGATTGTACAACTCCGAGAGAACCTATTTAAGGAGTTTTAGATGAAGGATCTGGGTGGATTAAAACACTTCTTGGGCATCGAGGTTTTAAGGTCAAAACAGGTAATATTCATTTCACAGAGGAAGTACATTCTTGATTTGTTAGCTGAAACAGGGTTGGTTGAATGTAAATCAGCAGAGACACCAATCTTGGTGAATCATGATCTTACCATTAAAGATGAAACAGAGCTGAGTAATCAAGAGCAATACTAGATGCTAGTAGGGAAATTAATCTATCTCTCACATACAAGGCCTGACATAGCATATGCTATAAGCGTGGTAACTCAATTCATGCACAGACCACAAGTGGAGCACATGAATGCTGCCTTGAGAATTGTTCGATATTTGAAGGGATCCCCTAGTAAAGGAATTGTATTTCGAAAGAATGGGCATTTGGAAGTACTTGGTTATACTGATGTTGATTGGGCCGGAAACCCAATAGACAGGAGGTCAACATCAGGTTATTTCTCCTTTGTTGGTGGGAATCTGGTAACATGGAAAAGCAAGAAATAGAAGGTGGTGGCATTATCAAGTGCTGAGGCTGAATTCAGAGGAGTGGCTAAAGGGCTAGTTGAGTTGTTGTGGATCAAGAAGTTATTGACTGAGATCAGTTTCCCGCCTCAAAACACTTGCCAGCTTATATGTGATAACAAAGCTGCAATTAGTATTTCTAAAAATCCAGTTCAACATGATCGAACCAAGCATGTCGAAGTGGATCGGCGTTTCATTAAGGAGAAGCGAGAAGAAGGAATTATCAATCTTTCGTTTGTCCGATCAGAAGATCAGTTAGCAGACATCCTAACAAAAGCAGTAACAGAACGAGTCTTCCATGAAGCCTTGAGCAAGGTGGGTATTGAAGACTCCACTACCCACCTTGAGGGGGAGTGTTAGAATACATGCCACATATATTACATGTAGAATACAATAAAGGAAAGGATTGACCGCCATAATAGCAAGATCAATCCTTTCCTGAGATCATGCTCTAACGTTAGAAATAATCCCCAAGATTGTGGGAAGACTAAGTATAAGACAAACCAGTGTATCAGTGTACAATTACAATGAAATCAAATCATCTACAACAGCTATGATCTGTCTATTTTTCCTACTCTAACAACTTCATTCCTGGCCGTCACATAACGGATAACATCATAATAGCCCAGGAGGTCATGCACTCGTTCAAACGAAAGTAAGGGAAGACTGGGTACTTTACACTAAAAGTCGACTTGGAAAAAGCTTATGACCGCCTCAATTGGGATATTATAGCAGATACACTAAAGGTAATTGGTCTCCCAACGGGTCTAGCAAGCCTCGTTATGAAGTGTGTGACTACAGTCTCAATGCAAGTCTCTTGGAATGGTCAATTATTGGAAGCCTTCACCCCTATGCGGGGTATTCGACAAGGTGACCCCTCTCGCCATATCTTTTTGTTCTCTGTCTGGAAAGGCTAGGTCATTATATCACTCAAGAGGTGAGTACAGGTAGTTGGAAGCTGATCAAGTTGAGTAAGAAAGGGCCTCCCCTTTGGCACCTATTCTTTGCCAATGACCTTCTGCTGTTTGGCGAAGCAACTGAAAACCAAATTCAGGTAGTCTCACAACCCTAGACCTATTTTGCCAGGCTTCCAGTCAAAAAGTGAGCCCTGCCAAGACTCACATTTGTTTCTCCAAGAATGTCTCCCGGGAGACAGTGTTTCGGCTATGTAGGGCTCTCCAAATTCAAAGCACGAGCAACCTGGGTAAGTATCTTGGGGTCCCTCTCATTCACGAGCGTACAACGAGGAAGACATATCAACACATCCTCGACAAAGCGTAACAACAGCTAGCCGGGTGGAGCGCGAAGTCTCTGTCTCTAGCCGGACGGGTCACTCTAACCCAATTAGTGATATCTGCTCTCCCTACGTATACCATGCAAACTGCGAGACTCCTGAGATATTTATGTGATGACCTCGAGAAAATAATGCGGTACTTTATATAGTGACCTAAGGTAGGTGAACATAAACCACACCTAGTTAATTGGGAGATTGTCTGTCGCCCGAAAAGTTTAGGGGGCTTAGGGATTAAGTGAATCCGTTCCACCAACGATGCCCTGCTTGCCAAGTTGGGATAAGGATTACTTATCAAACCAAATACGTTATGGGTGCAGGTCCTCTTGACGAAATATAGGTTTACCGACCACCACCTTCCTCATAATCTGGATAGATCCAGAGCATCCGTCATCTGGAGAGGGATATCAGCTACATGGCGGATTGTCCGTCAAGGGATTAAATGGAAGCTGGGAAGTGGACGCAAGACCCTCTTTTGGCCCACTCTTGGTTGGGAGATTGGGGCCCTTTTGTCTCAATAGCCACATCCACCATTCCGGGCCACTTACTAGCCGCTACAGTAGCGGATTTTGTGGACCCCAATAGTTCGTGGAAATGACACTTTATCCAACAATATCTGCCGTCTACCGCCTGCTTGGCGATCGCGAACACTCAGACCCCATCTACTAGAATGGCGGAGGACAAGATAGTTTGGAGTTTAGCTCCCCAAGGTGAGTTTACCATGGCTTCAGCTTATGAACTGATTGAAAATCATAAGACTGAAGCCCACAATCACCTTTGGACAATGATATGGAAATGGCTAGTCCTTCAAAGGATCCGCTCCTTTCTGTGGCTCCTCTCGCAGAGGAAGTTGATTACTAATCAACAAAGAGTATCACGCCACTTCACAGCGGACGACAGTTGCAGCTGTTATGGCCAAACAAAGTCAATTTTGCACGCCCTTAGAGATTGCCCCAGGGTTCAAACCTTTTGGTTGCAATTTCCCCCGGAGGTGGTGGATTCTCTTTTCTTCCACCAGGACGAGAGGACGTGGTGGGAATTCAATATTACCACTCAACATCAGGTCCTGATGCAACAATGGTCTACAATATTTGGTGTAGCATGCTGGTATATCTGGCAATGGCAGAACAAAAGCCTCTTTGAGGAAGGGTTTGTTTGGCTGGCTTGTGGCTCCAAAGTAGTTTTAGACTATATGCATTTGGATCAACATGAGCCATGTTATCACTGGGCGGGTGTAAACATTCCAGGACTACCTCTGGGCATGCCAGTTTGCTGGAATTCCCCTGTCCAGGGTTGGGTTAAAGTCAATACTGATGGAGCAGTGAACCTCGCCTCACATCTTGCCACGGCAGGTGATTTAATCCGGGATTGCCATGGCGTCTGGTGGAGAGGTTTCATGCACAATGTTGGAGAGTAGTTACCCACTACGGCTAAATTATGGGGAGTCCATTCGGGTCTTCTACTGGCCTGGGACCCCGATTTTCGTCGGGTGGTCCTCGAAGTAGACGCTATTGAGGTAGTGAACCTTTTTATCATCATCCATATGTATGCTGACTGAAGGTTTTTCTTTGGTGCAGGAGATCAAGGCCATACAGCGACGAGCTTGGGACATCCAGATTTTCCACGTCCATCGAGAAGGAAATCAGGCTGTAGACAGTCTGGCCAAGATGGCCTTCCATTCACTGCCAGGAATCTATATTCTCCAGGAGCCTCCACTGGCCATCCGAGAGCTTCTCTGACAGGACCTGTCGGGCGTTTTGCATCGCAGATCACTGCGTTAAGATAGTTTTAACTTTTCTTTCCTAGTGTAATAAAAAAAAGAATACCAAACTATATATTTTGCATTTCTTAATAATTGAGCGTATCGAAATAACTATAATTAAAAAACTAAATCAATTTAAACGATTTAATCGTAAAATTTTTAAACTGGTCAATTTTTTAGTTCGATTTTTTACTTTTTATGAAATATTGGTAATAACTCGTAAATTACATATTTTCAATATTTAATCAAGCAGGGAATCATATTCAAACAATAAACTTGATTTAACTAGTATTTAAAATTTTGCTATGTTTTGTTAAAGATGATATTTTGACTAGGACCAAACCGAATCCAATCAAAATCAACAAGTTTGGCCAAAGTTTAATAGGTTTCGAGTCCGACTCGAGCTTTTTCCTTTAAAATTTTCATGCTTCAAGCCAAGCGTAGGCTGCTTGGCTTAGATCGATTAGAAACTCCAAATTTTCAAATAAAAATGATATCGTTTTCAAAATTTAAATTAAAAAAGAAAACAATAAAACTTGTTCCGAGCTTAAATATCAAAATTTTAGTTGGTCGAGTTTGTCTAACCTAATTCTAAATATAAATGATAGAATTAGTTAGATACATTAGCATGGATAACAACGGGTTAAGTTAACTAGAAAATGTTCCATTATTTAGGTTTGAAAACCTAAACTCGACTTTTAAATAAGTTTGAAAAGTTTAAATTTTATCAAATTTTATTTTTTAAATAAAATAATATCAATGTACTTACTGCATAAAGCTACTATTTGAAACCTGATTCGAACACACGCGTAATATGAATATTAAATATAAATTAATCAAATATCATTAATAAGATAATCCAATTCAACTCTTGAATTCGACTCGAATTAATTAAAGTTTTTTTAATAATTAAAAATAATTATAATAAATTATTATTTTGAGTCAGATTTAATTAGTTTCATTTGAATTTAAGAATGGTCCTGAACCATTATGTAATCAACATTTTATGAATTCACGTTTAGTTTTTATATTGAATGTGTTTGGTCGTTATTTATAAATTAAAAGCTAGGAAAAGGTATTTTTAAAAAACTACTTATGTCTTTTACGTTTTTTATTATTTCAAAAGTTACAACAAATAGAATCGATTTGTATTCTAAATTTTTTTTTTTAGTTCGAGGAAAAGTCCTTCAGGGGGGCCGGCGGGCAACACCTCGCGTGCAATGGGGGGCCAGCGAGTAACACCTCCAACGAGAGGGCCCAAAGAGCAACACCCACAATGGATAAAACATCGGCTGCCCCAGGCTCTTACGAGAACTGCAGCAACGCGGCATAGAATCGAACCTGGAACCAAACGCATATCAAGTCACACTCTTAACCATCCGGCCACAGCCCTCGAGGGCCTTTGTATTCCAAAAATTGTTATCATTTTAACTGAACCTTTTTTAGATAAAATTAACCCCGCATATATATATATGTATATAAATAAAAGAGACACCGGAGTCCAAAAAGGACTTGACCTGTAGACAAGAATTCGGGGAACATTCTACGAAGAATGCATATTATAAGAGACGTCGACGTCGATGACGATGACGACGATGACGACGAGAGTGGCACCGCCACAAGATCTTTAGAAATTAATAATGTGAAATTGGGCGGTTTCATGTTGCAGTAATCTCAGGCATGTATATCCCTACTCTTACACTCAAGTTTCTGTTCTTTCTTTGTTTCTTCTTTCTGGTTTAGATACATACATAAAAGAAAAGTTGCAGTCAAATTGTCTGTCGAAATGCTCTTAATTTCAACGCGCAAGATCTGGTTGATGGACCCTCCCGGGGTGGATTAACCAGTGGTATGTCACAATCCTTTAGCACCATTTACGATTCACCTAAACCTGTTAATATTGACTGGTCGGATAGTAAAACAGTATCAAATATTATATTACTAATCAGAAATATGTAATATTATAAAGAATAAAAGAAATAAATCTCTATTATAATTTATTTTTTGTTAAAAAATTATATTTTTAAAATTTTCGAAACAATTTAAAACTCTTTTTCATAGACTTAGGTTGAAAACTAATGATAAAACATATTTAGCATGAACATTAAACATAAACTAATTAAATATTTTTAATATAACAATCCAGCCAGATTTTTAATACCGAAGCGCATTAATTAGTTTAGTTTGATTTTAAAAGCCAACTTAAATTGTTACGTAAACAGTATTTGATTGGTACAAGTATATTTCTTTTTTCTTTTTTAATACAAGGGAATTGAAAAACAAAACAGTATACAAAAGTAGGTCAGCTATAGGCTAAGCTCCTGCGATACATCGTTTCTTGCTTATATAATCGTAGGCTATCCTGCAAGTCCGTCGGAGATGCGGAGAGAACATGTAATCCCGGTGGGACTCGTATAGCTAAATTAGCTAGTCGGTCGCACTGTGATTCCCCTCCCTATGAACATGTTGGAGTTTCACCTCCCAGTGTCGAGTCAGGATCTTCTACTATTTCATCATAATTTTTTGATAATAAATCAATACCTTCCAATTATTTTTCGACTTTGTTATGATGTGAACAGATATTGGCTTCGTAAACACAAGTAATGTTGCATAGTTAAAGTTATCATGTTGTGTATAACTACTTGTAAAATGTGAGTGGTCTGGAATAAGCAAAAAACGGAGGATTTTTCACCAAACAGAGGTATACGTTCACCAAATAGAGGTATACGTCCAGGAGATCCCCTTTTTCCCTATATCTTTGTGTTGTGCATGGAGCGCATGTCTTAAGCAATTATCAAAGCAATGGGAGATAAGAGGTGGGAACTAATTAAACTTGGGAGAAATGGGCCCCCTATCCCACCTCTTTTTCGCAGATGACCAAGTTCTTTTTGGAACTATAGAGATTTCTCAAGTTCAATTCATAAAGAAAATTTTGAGTGATTTTTGTATCAGCTTTGGACACAAGTTTAGTAACAATAAAACCCAGATCTATTTCTCTAAAAATACCCAAGTTTCACATGCGGGAATGGATCAGCAATGAGTTAGGTTTTATTTGGACTGATGACTTGGGCAAATACCTAAGGTTTTTTTCAAACTGATGACTTGGGTAAATATCTAGGGGTTTCGTTCCTTTATAACCAAGTTAACGTTGATACTTATGCTTATATTGAGTAGAAAGTTAAACAAAGGCTTTCAGGTTGGGCTTCCAAGACCTTGTCTCTTACAAGACGAATTATTCTTGCAAGGCCTTCTGTTATATGCCATGCAACCTACAAAACCACCAAATGACCTCTATAATCGTATTGAAAAATTGATCAGAGCCTTTGTTTGGGGTAATATGGAGGAGTCGCAAAAGGTGAATCTGATAAGATGGGAGGATATATGCCAACTGCGTTGTGATGGGGGTTGTGACATTAAGAAGCTTGAGCCTCAAAATAATGCTTTCTCGATAAAAATTGGGCTTACTCTTGCCACGAAGCCTGAACTCCTTTGGGTTAGAGTTCTAAGTTGCAAGTATGGATGGGAGGATCTTAAAGGCCCGTCTTGTAATAACCAAAACGAATCCCGTCTTTAGCATAATATTAAGAGAATATGGCCTGATTTGGAGCTGGGCATGCGATGGGAGATTGGTGATTGCAGTAAAGTTTGGTTCTAGGCTGACAATTGGCTTGCCAATGTGGGGCCTCTCAAACTTCTTGCTAGCCGGGATATCTCAAAGGAAGAGCTTGCTCTTCCAGTTTGTAACTTTATTGGACTTGACAGCAATTGGGAATGGAGTCTCTTTAACTGAGATTTTCTAGACCAAATCCTTTCTATTATTGCAGGAACTAAGCCACCAAGCCAGGAGGATGGAGATGCTAGCTGTTTCTAGGATAGGACGAGCAATGGATACTTTTCTGTCAAATCAGCTTATGATTTGATAATGGACGACGTCTGGGATTCACAAGATAATAAGTGGGACGTAATTTGGAAGCACGAGGGGGCTCAACGAGTTCATGTGTTCCTCTAGTTAGTGTTACGGGGAACTCTCCTCACTAATAAAGAACGTGTTAGATGACACATAACAGATAATGAAGCTTGTAGTCTGTGTCGCAGTGAGAAAGAGGATGTTGATCATATACTCAGACGATGCAAGCTAGCACGGGATGTTTGGAAGATCTTTGTCCTGTCATGTCAAATGGCTCAGTTTATGAATAATAATTTTACTGACTGGATGATTCAGAATCTTAGAGGACATATGACCACCCCTTTTCCTAGTGGAGAGTGGGCCTCGAAGTTTGGACTTACTTGCTGGAAACTACAGGAAGTACGCAACAAACATACCTTTTGCAATGAGCACATTCAAGCATCTCAACTCGCTGAGGAAGTTAAAAAGCTTTCGGACTTCAGTATGAAGGCAACATACACTTTGAAATGCATTCAAAGCACTAGTGGCAGGAAAGAAGCGTGCAACGTTAAGTGGAGGAATCCCCCGAACTGCTAGGTCTCTCTAATTGTGATGGTGCTGTTAAAGGGGCATCTGAACAAGCAGGAGTAGGATCTCTTCTTCGTAGTTCTGATGGAAGCTAGATCAGAGGGGGTTGTCGAAACATTGGGTGTTATACATCTCTCCATGTAGAGTTTTGGGCTATGGCAGATGGATTAAATATGGCATAGGATTGCGGATTCTACCGTGTGAAACTGGACGTTGACTGTCTTTTGGCAGTCAATCTTTTAAACCAAGATGGTTATCAATCCAATGCGGATACCAGACTTCTTAGACAGATCAATATGCTCCTCAGTAGAGATTGGCAAGTGGATTTGGCTCACATATATTGTGAGAGAAATAGATTTTCTGGTGACCTATGCATTGACGATAGAAAGAGGTTTTCATGACCTGGAAGTCCCACCTGAAGAATTGAATAGGATTTTACGTGATGATGCCATGGGCGTTGGGCAGATGAGGGGCTCTCTTTAGTATACTTTTCTTTTCCTTTTTAACCGAAAAAAAAAGAATTGAAGTTTAAAAGAAAAACATTTTCTATAAAATAAAAAATCAACGTACTACAAAAGTTGCTGAAATGTTTTTCTACAAAAGTTTCAGAATATTCAAAATAAATCTTAAATTTGCGGATTGTTTAATTTAAATTCTAAAATAGAGTTTATTCTAAATTAAGTTTATTGGAATTAAGTTATATTATGTAGATTAAATCATGATTATCAGTTTTAATTATAATTTAATACATATAATTAGAATTAAAGATAATAACTTTAAGATTAATTTAAGTTTAATTAAATATGTAGATACACAATAATACGTGTACGTGGTAAATTAAACCTGTATCGTGTTAATGTCGGTAAATAAAAGATAAAAATATTATATTTTAAATCTTTTAACAATGTTGTTTCATTTTTTTTAATTATTAAATCTTTTTATTTAGTACGTAAATTGTATTAATTACATCATATTAGAATTATTGAAAATTTTTAACTGAAAATTTATGTTTATTTACTTGAGGCCTACAAGAAAGGCTTCAATCTTCTCCCACTATTAAGTTATAACTAAACAGAGCTTCTACAAAGTGGGCAGCTCGTTTTCTGGTTCAGCCATTCTTGAACACAATGAGGGTGGAAGACATGTCTGCAAGGTGGAATAGCCCAACACACTTCACCTTCTTTAAACCTTTCAAGACATATAACACATTCCCCATCACATGCATTATCTTGTTCACTTCTGCAACAAGTCGACTCCAAAAGAATTACTGTCGAACGTTGCCCTTTAGCTTCATTGATGTGATATGGATCACTTTCCAATCTCTGCGTATGTATCTCATCAGTTGTAGGCTCAGAAGTATAAGCATTGGCGTTGTGAATACAGTCAGGTAAAAGTTTCAGCAACTTTAGCGGGAAATAATGTACAATAACAGCAAGAAACAGACAACGGCGCCTTTCCAAAACAAAGAAGAAGAAGAAGAAGAAGAACGC
>JAOSBO010201251.1:0-18090 GCA_027563915.1 Erythroxylum rotundifolium | reverse complement strand
TGTCGGTTCATTCCGATACTTCCTAAACATACTCACACTTAACATATTGGGAATATGATACATCTTTTGTTGATTAGGCTAACTCATAAGTCAATGGTCCTATTTTCCTTAGTACCTCATATGGACCAATACATTTCGGCTTAATTTATCTTTTCTACTGAGTTTCTTTTTATTTGGAATCACTTAATTTCTACCACAGATTCATGTCATTTATCAACGGTACCTCGAATCGATTCTGGCTTTTAACTATTCTTAGGCCTTCTTTATCCCAATATAAAGGTGAACGACTCTTTCTGTCATATAATGCCTTATACGATGTTCTACTGATGTCATAGTGATAATGATTGTTATGCTTAAAATCAATCAAAACTTTATCTTGACCTTATGTTCTTATGAACTCCAAAATATAAGCTCTAAGCATATCTCCAATAGTTAGGACTGTTGGCAAATCAAACAATCAGTCATATATTCAGCCATTTGCTTCTACACCCTTAGCTACTAAATACTATTTTAGCGTATTCCTACTAGGATGTATAGAATAGGTTGCTATTTATGCTTTCTCTAATAATCTCTTTACTCAATTGTCTGCATCAGGTACACATACTTTTTACTAAAATCACAAAATATCATTTTTCCTATTCAAACTCATATTTGGATTCATTTTCAATTTCTCAATAAGATTCACTAATTCTAAATCCTCAGTTTGGGCTTGTTAATCCTTTCATGAAAAAATGATCTGAATTCAATGTAGCTAATAATATTTCAATTTTCCCAAAATTTAACTCGACATTCTATGCTCTTTATTGCACTAGATTTGGTAACCTCAATATCTTAGTTTGTGTTACACTGCTATTGGATTGTTTGCTTAATACATCAGTTATAACACTAGCTTTGCCAGAATAATACTCATTTATACATCATAATCTTAAAATAATTTTATCCATTGTCTCAATCTCATATTCAATTCTTTCAAACTCAATAATTACCTCAAACTTTAATGATTTGTATATTTATATATATCCAAAATGTTTCATTGTACATTTAATGTGTCCAAGTTCTCAAAGCAATTTCTATTGTAGTAAATCTAAATCATGTATCAATTAATCAACTCATGAGACTTTAACTGTCTCAATGCATACAAAATCACTTTATTATGCTGCATTGGATTACATCCTAATCTCTGGTGTGAAACATCATTATATACTACAAAATCTCCAAATCTAGATGGTATAATTACATCAGTGTTTTTAATTCCTAAAAATTATTTTTATGTTCATTAATTCTTTTATGTTCATTAATTCATCTGAATAATAAATTTTCCCTCAGAAGCCTTATCAAAAGGCAAAATCAGTAAAAATCGTTCGACAATCTATAGTAATATCTAATATCCAGCTAATTCTAGAAAACTTCGGATCTCATATATATATATATATTCCTCTGAGTTTCTCACTTCTTCATTATCTCTATTTTCTTTGGGTTTCCAAATATGCCATATTTAGGTACTATATGACCCAGCATATTACTTGATTAAGCTGAAATTTAGCCTTATTGAATTTGGCATATAATTGTTTCTCCTTCATGATACGTAAGATTTAGCTCAAGTATTCAAAATATTCCTTTCAACTTTTTGGATATACTTGATTATCATCTTATGATAACAATCATTAATTGATCCAAGTAAGGTTGGAACATTTTATTCATCATATTATGAATAGTTCTGGGGACATTGGTCAACCCAAATAGATATCACCAAGACTCAAGGCACTCATATCTGATCCTCGAAATTCTTATGTAATTAGTTCCTTAAATGGGGTAACTTTATCTCATATTTTTCTCAGTCTCTCGATTGATTTTTTTTTCTCGAATGATTTTCTCCATTCCTTTGATTTCCTCTAATTTCTCTTTAACTTATTCTAATGTTTGTTCATTCATACTAATTGCTCCATACATTTTAATTTATGTACAATCTTAACTTCCTGAGTTGGTAACACATTCATCAACTCTAACTTGTATCTCCTAAACATATTAGCATAGGATATAGTGTGGACCTAAGTTCTTCTTACATTAGCCATAGTGTCACCTCAAATTTAAGAATTCAATCATGTAGTTAGATACTTTACATTAAACAAAATACATACTCTTAGTAGCATATTCGACTTCTTATCCCTAAGTCTCAGTTAGAAACAGGACTCCAATATTCGCTTATGATTTTTTCCATCATCATTCATTCTTAGACAAACCATCTGGTCTATTTAACCTAATTCAGTGAAATTCTCTATCAAAATAAAATTTCTCTTCTCAATCATCTATACTCTCTACATACTCTTTATCAATCAACTACATTCATTATTGCTTTTTAGCCATTCATAATACCCCAATAAGATCAATTACTATCATACCTTACATGATTCAAAGATTCTTTATAATGAAGCTCAGTGAAATAGGAGACATATTCATTTACTCTCATACTTTAATTTGTATTAATAAAATCATTACATCTTATTCAGAGATGTATTTTTGAAAATTCACCATTGAACAGCTTATGCTAATGATACTTAAATCTCAATTGTTTCTTAATAACATTTCTCCCTTTGTGCTTGCCCACAATTATGGTAGACCTTACTACGATCGTGATAGAACCAGTTAATCTCGGCCACGATCGTGGAGACTATGCAATGATCGTGCCTTGCTCCTTCCTTTATTTTTCCACGACTTCAATAGACATAAAAACATCATTTGCACTCCAAATTTGTCCAAAATTCACATTCACTTATGCAATTTCATTCTATACTAATTTAACTATCATATTGATTTCATTAAAACTCACAAAACTCCTCTCACTTGATTCTTTTTTATTCATTTAATCCCATTCATTCTTGTAACCTTGACTCTTTCCATAGTTGTCTCTTTCATAATACATCAAAAATCTTCTCCATAGTTCTTCATTTCATTATATCCACTTAAACCTATGCTTCCACTATGCTACTCTAAGTCATCTTAAAATTTTAACTATAGGGAATATGACTATACAGTATTCAATATGTCATAGATCACTCCTTATACCATATCTAAGTATATACTATGTATGTTCCCAATAACATCATTCACCAAGGTCACCACATTATCAAATATGCATTTATAATAATTGGTCAGCTTAACCTTGAGGACATCGATATATATCGCTATCATTCATTTCGTCTTACAACTATCATCAATTTTTTTTCATCTTACACACATTTTTAATTAATTCAGAATTATAGATATATAACCATCATGCACAGTTTGATCTCAACCCACTATCATAATCTTATTTAAATCATAACTCTTATCATATTAATCAGATAACCACTTCAAATCCAATTTCAACCTCTCAAGGTCATATTGAATTTTGTTTTCATTCCAAATTGCTTGTACACTTTAAATCTTGTCATCTATATCATATCTCTATTTCCCTTAACCAATCCTCGACAATATATTCACATCTATATCATATTCAAGGATATACCCTCATAATACATTATTAATGTCATATTCGATGACACACTCAAAAATACAAATGCATTGAATCTTTTTCTATCATATCAAACCATATACTATTTCTCCTTTCTAGATATCCACAACTTTCATTTATCACATTTTGATAGATCATCATTCTTTTTATTGCTTTTAACGACTTAACTTTCAACAAATGCTCATGATTGTGACTCATGTAAATGCGACTTAGACTGGGGATCAGTTGTTACTCCTTGCTATGACATGTTATGTTGCATGTATTCTAACATATATTTTAAAAAATGCCTATATAAGACACTAAGCTTGGGCTTTGATACCAAAATATAGCACCCCACTCCTACCGAGCACGTATCCGTACATCTTGAGGATATTCAAATACGCACCCTGTGAAAGAGGTGCATTAGAGCAGTCAAATAACTCTCACTATAATTTTTTTTCAACTTCACTCAAATATTATCGAAATCAATAATCAATTATGACCCATTTTATTCACAAAACATTTTCAATCATAAGTGTTACAACTGTTACACATGTAGTCAGAATTTCAGTAGTCATTTGGGCCCCATTACAGATAGAAAACACTTCTAGTCATAATGTCATTACATTACAGAATCATTTACATACACATTGTACAACACTTATGAATATACACTTTAATACAAAATAAAGAAATACAAATGCATACGCCAACTGATCCGGACCTCTATCTTTTATCTGAATGCAATGGTTAGACTCCAATTTATTTAACTGCAGATCTCACTGAGCTTGAAAAATGTTGCAAATATTTGGTTGAGTTTTGCAAACTCAGTGAGTGGACCATCCTCGACGGCTCACTCAATGACATATCACAACAATTTCATATTCAATTCACATACAATTCACGTCATCATATAATGTATAGTATTTTGCCAATTCATTATATAGAATCATATATTTGTTTATGCACTATTTCACATTTCACATTCAAAACAATTCCAACATTTCATTTCAGTCATTTATTCGTGCATATCACAGGTCTATGCAATGCTTATGAGACTCACTTCCAATTGTTATTGTTGTGACCGAGTGCTTGTAACTGTCCTGTATCCATTGTGGATACTAGGCTCATTAATAACTGTCCTTTATCCGTTAGGGATACAGGACTCATTATACGTAGTGTGCTTTTGGCTCTTAATTACTTTCGAAGCTTTAAGCTCTTTTTCGGTGGCTATTCCGATCACAACAACGTTTATCTGTTCATGCATTCATGTAGTGAAATGCATCACATTTGCATAGATATAATTAATCATTTATGCTCAATCTACACATTCACATTCACATTTTTCATCGGACAATAGTCCAGCATTAAAAAATTATGTTAAGAACACTTATTTTTGTCAAATTCACATACAATGAGCACTTCCAATGTAATCTTATGCATCAAAAGCCTCAGACATCAATGTCTAGAATCAATCATATTTATAACAATAATAATTGAATACAGAGATTTAAAATAGAACAAACAATGAAAGTGAGACCATCTAAGTGGACTCATAGTACACTCCAGATTGGCATTAGCTTCCTTGATACAAAAACGACTAGATGTTGATGTTCTATTCTATATATCAACATTATGCAACACACTTTTATTACTTTAATTGTGTCTTCCACTAGGCTCATTCAAGATCCCATTTAAGCTAAATTACATCATAGGAAATCATTGATAAGTCAATAATTCATTTTTGTACATGAATTGGGACAATAAGCATAACTTTCATTGTGGATGTCGAATTAAGGTCATTCAAGCATAGTTTCGAAGAGGACTTCAATTTCTACAAATCCATGAAGACTCCGAAGAGAGATTTTGTCATATAAATGGTCAAATTTGTAGATTTATGAAACTATCTCGAGAATGTCTACCTAGCGGACATGTATGTCCCTCCAAACGGACACGAAAAGAGCTAGAACACTGAAATTCCAGAGAATGTCTATCCAGTGGACATAAAGTTTGCCAAATGACCATTTAAGGGTCAAATTTCTATATTTCCAACCCTTAAGTTACATCTATCCCATATTATGCATATCTATCATTCCTACTTCAATTTCTCTTCATTCTTACCTCCATTCCAACTCAAAACATCCACAAAACACATCATACAAAATTGTTGATCATAATCACAAAAACATAACATCAACCATGTCTATACATTCTTCAATATTTCAGCACACATTCAACTCCATTGTCACCTTCCCTTTATCTATAAACTATCATCTTAATTCTCCTAATTTCGAGACTTTATACTATCACTTTCTTTATCTTTTAATTTACTCTACTTCACCTTTACTTCAATTACTAACATCCACATTATTTCACACCAAAACAGAACATGTTAACGTCCACATTCAACATCAATTTTCTGCACAATTTTAACTTCATTTCTACCTTCATTTCACTTTTAACTTATCATTCCAATTTACCTGATTTCAAGACACCACATTTGTAGCAACACCCCACTATTATGGATTTCATACTGAGGTACTCTAAGGACATTCCAGTATATAATCTATAATAATGACGTGTTAACTATCTCACCTTTACTTTATAACATGGAAACATATCTAACTTAATCATGACATTAACTATATATGTAAAGTCGCCAAACACAATACTTAAACAAAAACTCAACTTCTCATTTCATTCATTCATAATAGTTTACATTGAATTCATTAAAACCAATATTTACATCCTTACACAAGTTCTACATGACATATGTAAACTACTTAAGACAATTATATCACCTCAAATGCTAGCTGACAAGCCTTTTAGCCATATCTTAGTAAAAAATGTGCTTCTAGAAAATCTTAGGAATCTAGGTCTCTTGTCTCGCACCTGAAAAGTTATGCTGTAATTTTGGATGAGTTTTATGAACTCAATGAGTGAATCATCAGTAAGATCTCACTTCAGGTTACAAACAAATATAATACAACCAATCAAATTCACAACATTTAACATCACAATAAAACATAATAAATACCATACACTTCACATACCTTCCTTCAGAATTTGTACAACCTAACTAGTGACATTATCATGACATATCGTTGTAACATCACCAATTCAGAAAGGATTCACAAGCATAAGTTTCATAATCATAAATAACAAATGCAGATGGATATGAGACTCTAGATTCATTATTATTTGTTGTGATTGAGTTCCATTTAGATACAAGAATAGATACTGGACCATTGGGCTTATCAGAAATAGAAATCACAAAGCAGAGCCCAACGTGCAGAATACTGAGCTTATAGCTCTTTCAGACTGGCCATTCTGATCATAATGCCTTTATCTGAACATGCATTTTATGAAATGCATCAAATAACAGAATATGCGATGAATAGTATTCACTTATAAAGCATAAGTAGAATCTTATAATTCATCGAACCTTAGTTTGGTTTTCGACCTTCGTTGAGCATTTAAAATTCAGTTGCAAACATATGTCATTCAAATTTCAGATGCAAACAGAACACTTTCAATACCTTCCTGACTATCAAACTCCTCGGACTATTAAAGTCCGAAATTCAAATACAGATCACAAAAAATTTAATAAATGGAAGTTAAAAAAAATCAATCAATCCTAGGAAGATCATATAGGTTGTCTCACAAATGCTCCCTTTCACTTATTACCTTGAAGTCCCGGCAATGTCTGGATGCTGTCATTCATTGTGTTCCTCTAAAACTTATCATATATATACGTCACAATTTTGCACAAATATGAATTTGTTTATGCACATTCATGTATACTGATACATACAATGCATGTTCATGAAAATTCGAGTTCCATATCATTTTTCTTGTCACAATATTCATTCATATATCAATACTCAATTTAACCATCCAGACTTGTCTAAAAACATACTTTCGAGTCTACTTTGCATGATTATTATCATCAGTCAAGTGAAGTAATTTCGCAACACTTCCTTCTAAACAACTGTTCTCCCATGTCTTAAGTTTCGAATGACGTAAAAATCATACATTTTTATTCATTATTCTATCATTTATGCTCACAATACCACAGACTATGTACATTTGAACATTTCGCTAGTACATGATCATACCCTAGAAGGTGTACAACTCATATCTCTTAATTCCCATATCTAAAAATTATAAACGTTATACCAATAAAAATATAAAAGAATAAACTACAACCTTTGTGAAGACACCATTGTCTAATTCGGCTTCTATCAATATAGATTCAATATCAATTGGACATGATTTCTGTCTCAGGTAGTATTACAGTCTCAGTCAAGATTCAATTTCAAGTCAGATTTTGAAAGGCATAGAGACAGAACTAGAATTCAACTTCTTCAAGAAAGTTGTATCCATATGAATCTAATTTAATCTGAATCAAGAATAAACTCATTTAGAAATCTAAAGATGAAGATATACCCAAAATACCGAAGCATGTTCAATGAAAATATTCCAGTTCACATCCTCATTTTCATCTTAAATTCGTCAATCAAATCTTTCCCAAAAGACTTTAGATGGATCTAAATTTTCATGGAGAGGAAGAAAAATGTGTCAGGAATCTATTGGTTTAAGTTTCAAGTAATTTGGAGGTTGGATGAAAAAGTATAGCCAAAAGACTCAAAGCTATTTAGTAAAAGTACTCTAGTTCATATGCAAACTTTAAAAAAAAAATTCATACACGCAAACCATCACCTTTTTCTTCCTTTCCTCTTTTATCCGAAATTCACATACATTTTAACACCAAGTTTACTCCAATTTTCTAGATTACTTCACCATAAACACAATATCATTCCATACTCATTCACAAACCAATTTGTTCTCATGAAATCATCAAACTCTAATTAATTGATTAAATCTCTTTAACTATATAATTTCATTCATCAAACCTATCCTTTTCCATAACATGATATCCCTTTTATCAAACACTTCATTATCAAAATTCTAATATTTTTACTTCAGTTTCAGATCAGTAACATCAATACACATTTCAAAATTCATGATTGATCATAAACCCCAAAACAGTACCTATTCCATATTTTTCCATATCACATGTTCTGTAATTTTTTTCCAGATTTTCTTTAGCAGATTTCGGGTAAGATTTGTATGACCATTTTGACCTAAACCATGAGGTATTTAGGTAATACCTTCTACTTAAAAAATGTTCCACAATGTCTTAAGTGACTAATTACATCAATTTCATGCATTTTGGTTCAGTATCGAGCAAGTTATAATAAAAAAACCTATAGATTGTTCCCAATCTATGACAGAACACAATTTTCAAATTCAAGCCAAATTCCAAGACTCTTGATGACAAATTTCAAATTCAATTCCTTCATGAAAAATGTATCCCTATGTCTCTAGCTTACTTTGACTTAAACTCCATCCAATTTGGATATTCATAGATCAAGTTATGTTCTAAATAAAGATGTATGCTTAGTTAAACATTGTATATAACATCCTCCAGCTCACTTCAATCTTTCATCTTATTAAGCATATCACCGAATCTGCTTCTTCCTTCACCACCCACACATGCATCAACACCATTTATGCATGCATTCTTTTATCTTCCTACACCACTCATGCACTCACCCATTTACAAACGTTAAAACATCATCAAATTGTCATCCCATACAACTTAAAGCAATAAAACAACACTTACTTGATTCACACTTTAAATCTTCCAGCAGAAATTGCAGAAATGGGGAGAGCAAACAATGGGTTCCGGTGATGGAAAAGCAATAAAGAAGATGGTATGTTTGATGGATACAAAACAAAGGAGCTGTAGCAAGTTTCTTACTCAAACATGACTTAGGTGGCTTCATCAATAATGCCACGTCACCTGTCCATGTAGCCCATTTGTCATCAATGTAAGGCTACCACTTGTCATTTAGTAATTTGTCCAACTGTAAATTCTTAATAAGTCCATTTTTCACCCTTCTATTTGTCTCTTATTTCTATATTTTTCCTAGTCTAAATTACCTCAAATTTTTGATAAATCACCAAAATATTCGAAATATCTCCGAAAATATGAAAAAATTCTATTACACATCAATTAAAATTTGAAGAAAATTAATCCATAATTAACCGAAAATTCCAAAATAATAACTATTATCACAAAATAAATTTTCATCATAAATAATCCACGATTCATATTTTAATCACATTGATACATCAATCATACCTAGAAAATGTCAATGAATGCATGTATAAATTTTTTTTCATGTGTATGGCATATACTGCTTGAAATGCATTTCTAAATTCTCAATAAACTATTATATATAAAAGCATCCAAGGGTTCTAACCCTAATAATGGGATAATGGGATGTTACAATTTTCCCCTCTTTATAAAATTTCGTACCCAAAATTCTTACCTGATTCATGAAACAGTTGGGGGCATTGCTTTTTTATATGTTCTTCTATTTCTTAAGTTGCTTCTTCACTTGAATGGTTCCTCCAAAGTACTTTCACCATTGGGATCACTCGATTTCTTAATTGTTTATTCTAATAGCCAATTATCTTTACTGGTTCTTCAACATAACTCGGATTACTAGAAACTTCAATTTCCTGAGTCGGTATCACATGAGATGGATCTAACTGATATCTCTGAAGCATACTCACATGAAACACATTATGTATCTGTGCCATTTCAGAACGTAAGGCTAACCTATATGCCAATGACCCAGTTCTTTCAATTATCTGATATGGACCAATGTACCTCGGGCTTAACTTACCCTTCTTACTGAACCTCAGCACGCCTTGCCAAGGTGATACTCTTAAAAATACTTTATCTCCCACTTGATATTCTATATCTCTCCAGTGTTGATCCACATAACTCTTTTGTCAGTCTTGTTCCATTTAATTCTACTTTAGATCAATTTCACTTTATCAGTTGTATCCTAAATCAATTTTGGGCCTTCAACAATCCTTAGACCCTCCTCACCCCAATATAAAGGCAAATAACACTTCCTGTTGTACAATGCCTTATATGGAGCCATACCGATACTACTGTGATTTTGATTGTTATAAGCAAATTCAATCAGAGCTATATACAGATCCCATGCTCCTTGAAACTCCAAAACACAAGCTTTGAACATATCCTCAACAGTCTTAATCATCTTCTCACTCTGCCTACTTGTCTAAGAATGAAATGTTGTGCTGAAATTTAGTTTTGTACCCAAAGCTATCTATAAGCTACCTCAAAATCTCGAGGTAAATTTGGGATCTCTATCCGATACAATAAACACTGGAATCCTATGTAATCTCACTACTTCATTCAGATATTTTCGAGCTAACTGATCTAGTGAGTTATTCTCTCTCACTAATAAGAAATGAGTCGACTTGGTCAATCTATCAACAATGACCCAATGGCATCATTTAGCCTCAGAGTTCTTTGGTAAACTCATTATAAAATCCATCATGATTCTCTCCCATTTCCACTCCAGAATAGGCAATGACTGTAACTTACCAACTGGAGCTTGCTGTTCTGCTTTAATTTGTTGGTAAATGAAACGCTTAGCTACATAGTCAGCCATTTGTCTCTTCATCCCTGGCCACCATAAAGATTAATTCAGTGTGTTATACATCTTGGTAGTACCAAGATGCATAGCATAAGCTACTACATGTGCTTACTCCATAATCTCTTTCCTCAAATCCTCAACATTCGGTACACACAACCTTTGTTTAAAGTACAATATCCCATCTCTCATTTCAAATTCAGAATCTGGATTCACTTTCAACTTTTCAATTAATTTCAAAAACTCGGGATCTTTAGACTGGGCTTTTCTAAGCCTCTCATGTAATACTAGTCTTAACTTTAGTGTAGCTATCAATGTCTCATCGTGGCCCAATTTCAACTCAACATTCAGTGTCCTTAATTAAACTAGGTTAGGCAACCTCGATGATTGTACTTGAGCCACACTACTATTAGATTTCCTACTTAATGCATCAGCTACCACATTAGCTTTACCAAGATGATACTCAGTTGTACAATCATAATCCTTCAACAATTCTATCCACTGCCTCTATCTCATATTCAACTCTTTTTGACTTAACAGATATTTCAAACTTTTATGATCAGTAAATACATAAAAGGTTTCACCATACATGTAGTGTCTCCAAATCTTCAAAGAAAATACCACTAGAGCCAATTCTAAATCATGAACTAGATAATTAAACTCATGAGACCTCAACTATCTTGATGCATATGATATTATCCTGTCATACTTCATCAGTACACATCCTAACCCCTTATGTGAAGCATCACTGTACACTACATATCCTCCAAATCTAAATGGAATAGCTAACACTGGTGTTGTAGTTAATCGATGCTTTAGCTCCTCAAAACTTCGCTAGCAATCATCATTTCATTTGAAAGGCACATTCTTTCTCAGAAGCTTTGTTAAAGGGGATAAGATTAGTGAAAACCCCTCGACAAACCTTATATAATAACCAACTAATCCAAGGAAACTCTGAATCTCTGTCACATTTCTTGAAGCTTCCCACTACATCACTGCTTCTATTTTCATCGGGTCTACTTGTATATCTTTTCCAGACACAATACAACCCAAGAATACTACTTAATCAAGCCAAAATTCACGCTTATTGAACTTGAGATACAACTGTTTCTCCCTCGTTATTTGTAGAACCAATCTCAGATGTTCTGCACATTCCTCTCTACACTTTAAGTACACCAAAATATCAATAATAAACACAATCACAAAGTGGTCTAAATAAGGTTGAAATACCTTATTCATCAAAGCCGTAAAAGCTGCTGGGGCATTAGTCAATCCAAATGGCATCACCAAAAACTCTAAGTGCCCATATCTTGTTATAAATGCACTCTTTGGTATATCAGCCTTAGCTATTTTCAACTAATAATATCCCAATCTCAAGTATAACTTTGTGAACACCTGAGCTCCCTATAACTGATTAAGCAAATCATCAATCATTGATAATGGGTACTTATTCTTAACTTTCAACCGATTTAACTGTCTATAATCAATACATAACCTAAGATTTCCATCCTTCTTCTTCACAAACAATACTGACGCTCCCCAAGGTGACACACTGGGTCTAATAAAACTTTATCTAACAAGTCTTGTAACTGGGTCTTCAGTTCCTTTAGTTCCACAGGTGTCATCCTATATGAAGGAATTGATATAGGAGTGGTACTTGGAATAACATCAATGGTAAACTCCGTCTCTCTTTCTGGGGGTAAACCCGATAGTTCAACAGGAAACAAATCTAGAAAATCCCTAACAATAGGAATATCTTGAATGGTTTGTTCATTCCGAGTATCAACTACGTGGGCTAGATAAGCCTCACATCCACCTCGGATCAATCTCAAAGCATTCATGAATGAAATTAGTCGGGCTGGCACTGCCTGACTAACTCCTCGAAACACCACTCTCGGTTGTCTAACTTTGCCTGATCAATCTGAATTATGCACCTTTTACATACCTCACCAATCATTGTCGTGTTACCCACTAGAGTATTCACCTCTAATCCACATTTCAATATCTCTCTCTCACAATGCAATTTAGATGCCAAATGCGGTGTGATGAATGAATGTGTAGATCCTAGATCTACCAATGCAAATGCTTTAAAATTAAAAGTATTCAACGCACCTACTACCACATCTGGGGAGTTCTACGCCTCCTATTTGGTAATGGCATAACCCCTAGCCTTAGACTGCGGCTGGTTACTCCGTATCTCAATCCTGAAATTAGGCCCTGCTGACTGAATTCTGCCTCTACCTCTGCCTCTCTGTACAAATCCGACAACTTTACTCAGTTGTACAATTGTCTCAATTACTGTTCCACTTCTTATTCTAGACTATGGTCCCAAAGTCTCAGGACAATCTTGATTTTATGCTCTACAGAGCCACAATGAAAACAAGCTCCCAATAACCTCCAACACTCACCACCATGCTTCTTACCACAATGTTCAAAATCAGGCATCTGTTGTGACTACCCTCTTGACACTGATCATCTACCTTTATCAGTCTAAACAAATTCACCTCTTGGTTTAAACCTTGATTGTCTTGATCTAGTCTGGAATCGAGATGATCTATTCTAGCTTTTACTAAACCTTCTGCCAGAATCAGCTTGAGTTTCAACTTGCTTCTTCCTTCTAAACTCCTGTCTATACTCTCCCTATCCATCTTTTAACAACTGCTCAATTTTGATCGAGGCTGCTCGTAGTTCCATAAAACTACCCAAATAAGAAATAGCTTGCCTTCTTCTGAATTCCACATTCAACACGTCCTCAAACCGTCTACATTAGTCTTCCTCAGTTGGGATCAATACAGTTGTATACCCCATTAACTCATTGAATCTTACTTCATACTCTGCCACTGTGATCTTGCTTTGCTTCAAATCCATATATTCTTCCATTTTTCTATCTAGATAAATCTTAGGCATATAATTCTCTCAAAACACCCTCAGAAAATCTTCCTAAGTTAAACCACAAGATCTGGTGGTATTGCTTGGAATAGTCTTCCACCATAGGTATGCTGGACCCTACAGTAGTAAGACATTATAATCAAATCTCTCATCTTCCTCACAGTCCATTTGATCGAACACCATTTCAGTTCTCTCTAACCACCCTTCTACCTCAGCAAGGTCTGTACTTCCGTAGAAGTCCATAACCCCCTACTTTCTCAGCTTATCATATCTTCTTTCTGGCCTCTACAGAATTCTCAGAGGCATTTGAGCAAATTCAGGTATAGAAGACTCTCTATTAACTCCTACAGACTCTATGTCAGCTGACTCTCCAACTTGATCACCTATAGCAGATGACCTATAAACAAAAAAAAAATAGTTATGATCACAAACTGAGTTTCTCATTATATATCATGTCTAAATGTCTTTATATGTCCCTATAGATGCCAAACCATGATCTGATACCAAAAATTTTAGCAACACCCCACTACTATAGATTTCCAGCCGACGTACTCCGAGGACATTCCAGTATGTAATCTATAATAATGGCGTGTTAACTATCTCACCTTCACTTTATAACATGGAAACATATCCAACTTAATCACGACATCAACTATATATGTAAAGTCACCAAACACAACACTTAAATAAAAAGTCAACTTCTCATTTCATTCATTCATAATAGTTTAGATTGAATTCATTAAAACCAATATTTACAACCTTACACAAGTTCTACATGACATAGGTAAGCTAATTAAGACAATTATAACACCTCAAATGCTAGCTGACAAACCTTTCAGCCATATCTTAGTAAAAATTGTGCTTCTAGAAAATCTTAGGAATCTAGGTCTCCTATCTCGTACCTGAAAAGTCACGTTGTAATTTTGAATGAGTTTTGCAAATTCAATGAGTGAACCATCATTAATGATCTCACTCCAGGTTACACACAAATATCATAAAACCAATCAAATTCGCAATATTTCACATCACAATAAGACATAATAAATACCATACACTTCAAATACCTTCCTTTAGAATTTGTACAACACAATCAGTCACATTATCATGACATATCATTGTAACATCAAAAATTCAGAAAGAATTCATAAGCATAGGTTTCATAATCATAAATAGATGAATGCAGACGCATATGAGACTCTAGATTCGTTATTATTTGTTGTGACCGAGTGCCTTTTAGATACAAAAATAGATACTGACCCATTGTGCTCAGTCAGAAATAGAAATCAGGGAGCAGAGCTCTACGTGCAGAATACTAAGCTTATAGCTCTTTTAGACTGGCTACTTTGATCACAATGCCTTTATCTGAACATGTATTTTATTAAATGCATCAAATAACAAAATATGCCATCAATAGCATTCACTTATGAAGAATAAACATAATATTATAATTCATCAGACCTTAGTCTAGTATTCAACTTTCGTTGAGCATTCAAAATTCAGTTGCAAACATATGTCATTCAAATTTCAGATGCAAATAGAACACTTCCAATACATTCCTGACTATTAAACTCCTTGAACTATTAAAGTCCGGAATTCACATACAGATCACAAAAAATTTAATAAATGGAAGTTAAACAAAACGAATCAATCCTAGGAGGATCATCTATGTTGACTCACAAATGCTGCCTTTCACTTATTGCCTTGAAGCCCCAGCAATGCTTGAATGATGTCGTTCAATGAGTTCCCCTAAAACGTATCATATATACACATATCACAATTTTGCACAAATATGAATTTTTTTATGCACATTCATGTATACTAAATACGTGCAATGCATGTTCCTGACAATTCAAAGGTTCCTTATCATTATTCTTCTCACATTTTTTATTCATCTATCAATACTCAATTTAACCATCCAGACTTGTCTAAAAACATACTTTCGAGTCTACTTTGCATGATTATTATCATCAGTCAAGTGAAGTAATTTAGTAACTCTTACTCCTGAAAAATTGTTTTCCCATGTATTAAGTTTCGAATGACATAAAAATCATACATTTTGATTCAGTATTCTATAAGTTATGCTCATAATACCACATAATGTGTATATTTAAACTTTTAGCTAGTACATGAGCATACCCTCGAAGAGGTACAAGTCATATCTCTCAATTCTGATATCCAAAAATTATAAACGCTATAACAATAAAAAGCTAAAAGAGTAAAATACAACCTTTGTGAAGACACCTTTGTCTAATTTGGCTTCTATCAATACAGTTTATTCAATATCAACTGGATATGATTTTTGTCTTGTGTAGTACTATAGTCTCAATCAAGATTCAATTTCAAATCAGATTTTGAAAGGCATAGAGATAGAATTAGAATTCAACTTCTTCAAGAAAGTTGTATCCATATGACTCTACTTTAATTTGAATCAAGAATAAACTCATTTAAAAATATAAAGATGAAGATATACTCAAAATACCAAAGCATGTTCAATGAAAATATTCCAGTTCACTTCCTCATTTTTATCCTAAATTCATCAATCACATCTTCCTGAATGACTTTAGATGGATCTAAATTTTCGTGGATAGGAAGAAAAATGTGTTAGGAATCTATTGGTTCAAGTTTCAAGTCATTTGGAGGTTGGATGAAAAAGGTATAGCCAAAAGACTCAAAGCTGTTTAGTAAAAATACTCTAGTTCATATGCAGACTTTTAAGAAAAACAAATTCATACATGCAAACCATCACCTTTTTCTTCCTTTCCTCTTTTATCTGAAATTCACAAACATTTTAACACCAAGTTCACTCCCATTTTCTAGATTACTTCACCACAAACACAACCTCATTCCATACTCATTCACAAACCAATTTCTTTTCATGAAATTATCAAACTCTAATCAATTGATTAAACCTCTTCAACTACATAATTTCATTCATGAAACCTATCCTTTTCCATAACATGATATCCCTTTTATCAAACGTTTCATCATCAAAATGCTATTATTTTTGCTTCAATTTCAGATCAGTAACGTCAATACACATTTCAACAATTCATGATTGATCATAAACCCCAAAACAGTACCTATTCCATATTTTTCCATATCTCATATTCTGCATTTTTTTCCAGATTTTCTTTGGCAGATTGTGGGTCAGATTTGTATGACCATTTTTACCTTGACAATGATGTATTTGGGCAATACATTCTACTGAAAAAATGTTCCATAATGTCTTAAGTGTCTAATGACATCAACTTCATGCATTCTGGTTTAGTAACAGGCAAGTTATAATAAAAAACTATAAACTGTTCCCAAACCATGACATAACGCTATTTTCAACTTCAAGCAAAATTCCAAGACTCTTAATGACAGATTTAAAATTAAATTCCTTCAAGAAAAATATATCCTTGTGTCTCTAGTTTACTCTGAATCAAACTCCATCCAATTTGGATATTCACAGTCAAGTTATGTTCTAAATACAGACATGTGTTCAGCTAAACATTGTATATAACATGCTCCAGCTCACTTTAATCTTTCATCTTGTTAGCATATCACTGAATCTACTTTTTCCTTCACCACCCACACATGCATCAACACCATTCACGCATGCATTCTTTTATCTTCCTACACCACTCATTCATGCACCCAATTACAAACGTGAAAACATCATCAAATTGTCATTTACACAACCCATACAACTTAAAGGAATAAAACATCACTTACTTGATTCACACTTCAAATCTTCCAGCAGAAATATTAGAAATGGGGAGAACAAATAATGGGTTTCGGTGATGGCAAAGCAATAAGGAAGATGGTGTGTTTTGTGGAACAAAAAAAAGGCGCTGTAGAAAGTTTCTTACTCAAACATGACTTAGGTGGCTTCATCATTTTATGCCACTTGTCACCTTTGCATGTGGCCCATTTGTCATCAATGTAAGGCTACCACTTGTCACTCAGTAATTTTTCCAATTGTAAATTCTTAATAAGTCCATTTGTCACACTTATATTTGTCTCTTATTTCTATATTTTTCCTAGTCTAAATTACCTCAAAATTGCGATAAATCTCCAAAATATTCGAAATGTCTCCAAAAATACGAAAAATTCTATTACACACCAATTAAATTTTCAAGACAAATAATCCATAAATCACCAAAAATTCTGAAATAATAACTA
>JAOSBO010201192.1:0-18094 GCA_027563915.1 Erythroxylum rotundifolium | reverse complement strand
GGTGACCGCAGTGACTGGGGACGTAGCAAGGACTTTGGGAGTAGTCCCACTACAAATCACGGTTGGGAGCAAGACAGACGTGTCTGTCGTCTTCGTAATCAATACCAACGCAAGTTACAAGTTGCTTCTCGATAGAAATTGGATTTATGCAAACATGTGCGTATCGTCCTCTCTTCACCAATTTTTATTATTCTGGAATGGTGACAACGTGGAAATGGTTAAGGCAGACAGTAACCCTTTCAGTGCCGAAGTCAATGTGGTAGATGCTTGCTATTATTACGAGGACATCACACCTATTACCTTTGAAGGATCTGACAAAGAGGGCAGGCCTACGCTGATGAAATTCGCCAAAGACAAACATCTGCTACTACAAATATATGGTGTTAACGAGAAAGACAAAAACATCAGGCCTCATAGGCCGATGGAAGGAGATACTGGCCAGTCAGGCCAATGATAGTCCAAGGAAGTAAAGATGGGTGGCTAGTGGCTGCGAGGGTCACCCGAGAAGCAATTTTGCAATAAACCAGGAAACAAATGGCCGTCAACCATGAGATTGAGATGTTCGGGACATAGTTGGTGCACGAGGGAGAGATCCCAGAAATAGTAAGAGATGAAATAAATCTAGAGGAGCTACAAGGTGCACCACCCAAAATGGAAGATGAAAGACTCCAAGTGAAGGATCCTCTAGAAGAAATCAACCTGAGTACAGCCGAAGATCCTAAAGTGACGTACATCAGTGGCTTTGTTAGCAAAGAACTATGTGAGGAAATAGTCGAGCTGCTCCATAAGTACAAAAATTGTTTTGCATGGGATTACAAGGATATGCCAGGGTTGAGTCGGAGTCTAGTGGAACATCGACTACCCATCAAACTAGAATATCTCCCTTTTCAGCAACCACCTAGGAGGATGTCCAAAGAAGTCGAGATGAAGGTGAAAGAAGAAATAGAGAGGCTCCTCAAAGTAGGTTTTATTAGACTAGTTAAGTATACCGAGTGGCTGGCAAATATAGTTCCTGTAGTCAAGAAAAACGGAAAAATTAGGGTATGTGTAGATTTTCGGGACTTAAATGCCGCCACACCCAAGGATGTGTATGTAATGCCGGTCAGTGACATGCTTATTGATGCCACAGCGAACCACGAAATATTAACATTCTGGGATTATTTTGCTGGCTATAATCAAAGCAAAATCGCCGAGGATGATATCCATAAGACAGCGTTCCGATGTCCAGGAGCAATTGGTACATTCGAGTGGGTCATGATGCCTTTTGGGCTAAAGAATGTAGGAGCTACATACCAAAGAGCTATGAACCTTATTTTCCATGATATCATTAGAAAAATTGTTGAAGTCTATATAGATGACGTGGTCATCAAGTCTAAAACATAGGGTGACCATGTAGAACATCTCAGGCAGGGATTCGGGAGACTAAAGAGACACCAGCTCAAACTCAACCCACTGAAGTGTGCCTTCGAAGTCAGAGCTGGGAATTTTTTCGAATTCCTGGTCCATCAAAGGGGTGTGGAGATGGATGACAACAAGGTTAAGGCGATCGTGCAGGCAGCACCACCTAAAAACAAGAAGGAACTATAAAGGTTCCTGGGCCAAGTCAATTACCTAAGAAGGTTCATCTCTAACTTGGCAGGCAAGACTAAGGTCTTCTCAGAGCTACTCAAACTGAAAAAAGAAGAAGATTTTCGGTGGGAGGACAGACACCAGCAAGCATTTGACAAGATAAAGGGATATTTGTCTTCACCACCAGTGCTCATGCCACCCAGGATAGACCATCCCCTCTGTTTATACTTAGCAGCGTCAGAGACTTCAATTGGGTGCGTTTTAGCTCAAAACAACACTAAAGGTAACGAACAGTCCATTTACTACTTGAGTCGAACTCTTAAAGACACTGAAGTCAGGTCTGATTGAGAAGGTGTGTCTAGCCTTATATTTCGCATGCACCAAGTTAAGGCATTACATGATGGGAAATTTGGTGATTGTGGTGTCCAACACCGATGTGATTAAGTACCTGTTGACAAGGTCGATCATCACTGGGAGGATAGGAAAATGAGCTATTGCGTTGGCTGAATTCTCTCTCTAGTTCCTACCTCAGAAGTCAATGAAAGGGCAAGCCATCGCAAATTTCCTGGCTGATCATCCAAGTGTAGAGGTCCTCGACACCAGAGAATCGGACCTGAATGTATTCTGCTTAGAAAAAACTCCCTAGGTTTTGGAGTTCAATGGGTCAAGCACCACCAATGCCGCAGGGGTAGGAGTCATCATCATATCACCAGTAGGTACCAAAACTACGCTCTCTTTCAACCTCAATTTTTTGTGCACCAATAATAAAGCTGAGTATGAAGCTCTGATAATTGAGTCGGAGATCCTCAAAGAATTCGATGCCAAAGATTTAGCTATATATCGAGACTCATAGCTGGTCATCAAACAACTAAATGGAGAATACAAGTGCAATAGCTTCTCTCTGGCATCGTATTTTGCTGCCGCGGTTCAGTTGTTGGACAACTTTGAGAGTGTGGATTTGTTCTATATTCCACGGGAGGATAACTGGGAGGCAGACTCAATGGCTAGGGTGGCCTCCGGAATAAATATGTCTGATGAATTAATGTATAAGTTCGTTCTTATTCAGAAGAAAAATCATCCTGCCATCGAAGGCCGGGGGATGCCAGTGGATGTGCTTAATACTGACGTAGAGTGTGCTGGTGACTGGAGGAGCTCTATCAGAGAGTATTTGGAAAACCCAAAAGGGAGGAAACCCTATAGAATCAGGATGCAGGCACTAAATTACCTATTGGTGGAAGGCACTCTTTACCAGAATAGCTTCGATGGCCTCCTCCTTAGATGTTTAGGCCTAGTGGAGCCAATGGAAGACTTGAAACAGGTATATGAAGGTGTATGCGGTGCCCATCAATCTGGGGAGAAAATGCGTTGGTTGATTCGTAGGCATGGTTATTACTGGCCCCAGATATTTGATGACTGTTTCAAATATACTAAGGGCTGTAAGTAGTGTCAGAGACACGGGAAAATCCAGAGACTACCAACCGTAGAACTGGCAGGTATAATTAAACCTTGGCCCTTTCACAGGTGAGCCATTGATCTGATTGGGAAAATTTACCCAGCGTCATCCAAAGGTCATTCTTTCATCATAATGGCCACTGACTTCTTTACCAAATGGGTGGAGGCTCAACCAATAAAGAAAGTCGTGCAAAAAGAAGTCATTTAATTTATGAAAGAAAATTTGATCCACAGGTTTGAGATTCCTGAGTCGATTACCACATATCAAGGAACGATGTTCACTGGAGAATTAGTCAAGGAATTCGTAGAGGATTACGGTATCAAACTGTTAAGATCAAGTCCATATTACCCTGAGGCAAATGGACAAGCCGAGGCCTCAAATAAAGTCATAATTAATATTCTACAGAAGATGATGGAGGACAATCCCAGGGACTGGCATAACCTCCTCTCAGAGACTCTATGGGCATACAGGACATCGAAAAGAAGTGCGATTAGGGTCACCCCATTTTCATTGACCTTCAGACATGATGTTGTACTACCTATGGAAGTAATGGTGCCCTCTTTAAGAGTTACATGGCAAAACAATTTAACGCCAGACGATTATTCGCAAGCCATGATGATGGAGTTAGAAGAGTTGGACCATGTAAGGTTGGATGCCCTCAATAAGATGGTTCCACAGAAAAAGAAGGTGGCCAGAGCCTATAATAAGAAAGTAAGAAGAAAGAATTTTGATGAGGGTGACTTGGTCTGGAAGTTGGTACTGTCCATTGGAAGCAAGGACCGGGTGTACGGGAAATGGTTAGCGAACTGGGAAGGGCCATTCCGAGTTCACAGAGTGTTACCTGGGAATGCCTACTGGTTATCAAGCCTATCCGGGAAAATTCACGACAGGTGCATCAATGGAAAGTACCTGAAGAGATACTATCCCGCCATGTGGGAGAACATCCAAAACGAGTAGGATTCAATATTTACTACGATGGGCGGCCACTGACAAACTATTGTAAAGTGGGCCGCCCGACCTTGTTATTAACTTAGCATAAATAAATAGAATAAAATTTGATTATGCTCATTCATCTAAGTTCAAATTTGGCAAAACCAAATACAAAGGTCTTTCCAAAAGGATTACAAACCACAAGGATTACAAAAAGGAATATTGAGTGTGTCGGATATCGTCCCACTGGACTAGGCAATCATGAATGGTTCTTTCAGTACCTCTCAGATTCGAGGAACACGCCACAATAGAGGGATAAAGCTTTTTTAACTCTTCGCCACTTTCGATGGACTCCTATTTCTACACCTTCAAGGCCTCCTTTTTGCCTACTAAAGAGGCCCAGTGTCCTGACACCTCCTGCCGAGTGACGGCAACCTTTCCTTGAAGAACTGCGATCTCTTCCTCCCAAGATTTTATTTGGGTAAGGTGGTTGTCAACTGCCAGCTTGGACTCCTTGATATCGTCTGCGAGTGTCTCTACTGCTTTCTTCTGGAGACCGTAGGAAGCGTTCAAAGCCTGGAAGTGACTCATCTGGTGGTTGGCGTCTTCTCTCTGGATAGAACAGGCAGTGAACTAGGCCCGCAGACTACTAATTCTACCTTTCAAGGAGTTCAGCATCACCTTTTTAGTGGCTAGGACATCCAAGGATAGAAGGACCTCCAATGCCTGGAGTGACTCCTGTATAGTAGTCTCATCCAATGACTCAAAATCAGATGAGAAGAAAGCCTTTTCCTTTTCCTTGACGGCAACTACTTCTTCCGGAGACACTACAATAGGGATTGTAGGGGGAGGATCGAAGGTACTCAGATCCATGGCAGCCAAAGGGTCCTTCCAAGACAACTCTTCCTCTACTGTAGCACTAATGGACACTAGGGCCTACAAAAAGGGGATGCAAATCAGTAAGAACGTATCACAACAAAGCAGTTGGTGCAACGAAGTACATACCGCTGTGGGAGAAGAGGCCTGGTCACCAAGGGTCCTAGTGTCCAGGGTATCCTCGGTGACCATTGGCGCAGTGTCTGGGTGGCCACCCATAACTTCCAAGCCTTGGGCTTCTTCGTGGAAACTCAAGTCCTCCTCCTCTTTGCCTGCTCCATCCAAACCTTCATCACCGGAGACCTTCAGAGTCCCAGTGACCTCTTTTAATTTCGGCTGACTAGCCAACCTCCCAGACCTACGGGAGCCAGTAGAAGCAGTTTGCTTCTTGTCCAGTGTTTGCTTAGCTTTGACACTGGAGGAGGCCTTAGGCTGCTTAGGTTTCTTCTCACCTAAAAGAGCTACAAACAATAGACAAAGTCAAGAAAAAGAGAGGAAGGAAGAAATGGAAAGGAAGGACGGCGACCTTGGTTAGCCTTCTGGACTTTACTCTTGCCTGAGGCAGCAGACGGCTTCCCTATAGAAGCCAAAGGAGAAAGAGCACCTGGAAGCAAAGGAAGTGTCAAACATGGACACGAAGTCTTAAACAAAAAACAAGTCACCAAGTATACCTTAGTTAGGCAGAGAAAGGATGAAAGTTTGAGAGACATGCTCCCACCAAGAATCAAAGGAGTCAGCCATCGAGGCTGGGTCCCTTTCGACACAAATGATTGGCATTATGCCAGGGTCCGACAGCTTTTCCTGGCGCTTCTCGATGAACTCCTTGACTTCGGCCTCCAACAGAGAAACTCTACTACCATTCGATTTGGAGAGGCGCTGGATGGCGTCCGGACAACCCTGCATCAACCCAAACTGGCGGCACCACAGCTGCGGCATATAGATCTTGCAGCAAACCCCCATTTGCTTACCACCCCCTTACAACATGGCGGAAGTCCCGCTCAGGAGGTGCCGAGCCTCACAAACTAGACGCCAATCCCTCTTCTGCTCCTCGAGCATCCTAGACATGTAGCGCTGCAAGTGCACGGGGAGAACATCCCATTCCACCCTGCGATTAAACAGAAACATAGGAGGGGCATCCTGCCTCCTCAGGTTCAGGAAGTACCTTACTACCTCCCCCTGGGATAAGGGATAGGGGTAGTAAGAGGCAGCAATTCCAGGAGCGACCTCGTCCCTCCAAGGCGAGGTTGAAGAGCGTAGGGCTGGAAAGTACAACAGGAGCCACAATTGGAGGAGCCAGGTTGATGGTGGCAGCTCTTTGAAATGCTCTGAGGTAACAACCACATATAAGCCCCGGTAATAATGATCAAGGAAGATGCTGGCCATAGAGACTTGCTGACCTTGGTGCAAAGCAAGGGCTAGGTTCTTGGTCTCCTTGGTGAGACGGCCAGCGGGGGAGCAGGTGATGTACTTAGCGACTAAGTACCACATCAAGGCCAGATTCTGACTTGGCAGGTCCAAATCCTTGGCCTACTATATCACCTGAAACAGAGGAAAACTAATGATTAACAATGCTGGAAAATAGAGGAAAAGCAGGCGGCAACCAATATAAGGGATACTCACCCCACTAAAGAAAGAGGCAGTGGGTAGAGAAACCAGTGACTCCTCTAAAGAGCTGTCTTCCTCTAGGAAGACAGTGGAGGCAGCTTCCTCCCCTTGCAGCAGGAGATCAGTGATCGCTACAACATCCCACAAGGTCACCGACATTGGACGATGCAGGAACAGAAAAGAGTTACAACTGTGGCTCCAAAATCACAGCGCTCCCATGATCAGATCCCGATCGAAGTACTGTTAGTGTAACGATAGCTCTATAAGGTCAGCTACACCCGCTTGTTTTCAGTGACCTTCAAAGTGTGGCCGCAAAGTGGTCACCTAGGCCTCGTACCCTGACGCGTTAGGGAGCCATGTCCTCTGCTCACCAAGAACAACAAAAGAGTCTCGGTGAAGGAAAAGAGTTTCCCCCTTGAGCAACAGAAAAGGCATGCTTGGAGGGGTTATGGAGCATGGAGAGATGGTAAGGCATTACTGGGTGTCACTCTAGAGAATGAACAGAGGCTTTAGAATGGAAAAATGTTTTGAAAGGAAAATAAACATTAAAAGAAGGGTTCATATCTGTCCAGTGACCAGGGCTGTAGAGGTAGGGAGAGCTACAGTGGTCTTCGAGCCTACAATATAGAGATGGGGTCAGTGTTCAGAGAAAATTTGGTAGAGTTTCCCCTGTAAATGGGAATTCCCAAAATTGCCTACACAAAGAAATACACTCCTAAAATGTGTCGCAGTATACACAACACCCAAACCTCGAACTCCAGACGCACCCGAAACTCCAGAGGTTATTGAGACCCTTCAGGGTCATCAGAAAGAGGGGGTCACCCAAAATCGAAAAGGGAGTTCGAGAAGACTCGTACCTGACATAGTGATGAACGATTCACGGAGTTTAGTGATGGAGAGAAGAAAAGCGACAGTACTTTTGGAGAAGGCAGTTTACGGAAGTTAGTAAAAGTCACGCGGATAGAACAGGGGAAACGGAAGTGCAGGCTTACCAGTAGGTGGCGACGGTGACAGAACTCTTGTAGACGATGGAGCGCCGGCGATGTAAAAGGGCTGAAAACCAAAAGATTACTCAACGGCGAGAAAGGGACAGAAAAATAAGCGCGCGAGCGATGGAGAGAAGAAGAATTTGGGAGAAATTTTGGAAACCATTCTGCGACTGTGTAATAAAGAACATAAAGTAGCTTTATATATGGACGATACGGCGGTTTCTGGAAACTGAACAGGTCACGTTTTAAAGAGGTGAAACGAATGGAGCTCCTTCGGGTAGACTTTAATTGACGCGCTTTTGTTAGAAACCCTTTGAAATTTCGATGTCGATGATTTATGCCTGGATGACCAAAATGAGGGGACTAGAGTCATTACCAAGCAGCATGTGGAGGACCTTTGGGTATTACCTTGTAGGAAAACAAAGTGTCCAGTGAATATAGCCAGATATTGAAGTGCCACCATAGGGCTTATTCTTATAAACCCAATGGTGCAGGGGACATCTGTTTACACCTAAAAATGAGTTCGGCCTATTTTTACTGTTAGGCCGAAAACTCGAAGCCCAAAGAAAATCCATAGTTCGAAGTCTAGAAGAAAACCACTGTCCTTGGCCCATCAGATTCTAGTGTCCAGCAAAGAAGGGAGTAGTAGAATTTGAGTTGGAGTGGGAGTCTTGAAGTCCAAGATAATGAGGAGATAAGGATAAAGTTTTATCCAAATATTATCTCTATAGGATAAGATAAAGATTTATCCAATCTTATCCCTATCCAACAAGATAAGGTTTTATCCAAATTTATCTTTATCTAGCAAGATAGAATTTTATCAGGATTACAAGTTTAATTGCAGTGAGACACTCAATTCGAAGTTCGAACACTGGCCATAGTCCATTAAAATTCGGTGACTAGCAGAGGAAGATATGATAGAGTTTAATTTGGAGTAGAAGACCGGGAGTCCGAATTTAAAGAAAGGATAAGAGGATAAGGTGATGGACGCCAGCCAACCTAATTTTCGTTGATATGATCAGAATTGCTTTGAACTTGATCTTTATCTAGTGAGATAACCTTTATCAAGATTTCAAATTTGAATTGAGACACTCATCATCGGTGGCTATAAATAGGGGTTTTGAAGAAGAAGAAGGGATCCCACTCTTGAAAAATCAAAGCCTGGCACTCCAGCAAGTCTTCGCATTTTTAACTTATTTCTCTATTTTTCAGCAATCCCTTATTTTTCTTAACCCAACATTTTCTTTCCAATTGTTGTTAGCTTTCCTTTCAATTTTTAGTCATTGCGTTTTGTCAATTTGTTTATCAATGAAGCAAAGTTCTTTCTGTTAGATTCCTGTCCCTTTTCTAACAATACACAGTCGTTTTGATTTTCTGTCAATTTATAAGGCGCAACAATCTTTTTCTTTATTCTTTAGTTTGGAAAAACTTAAAATTCTTGGCACGCTCGCAAACTACTACAAAGGGCTATGTGTTGTCCTTTAGCAAAATAAAGACCAAACAGTTGGTAACTAATATTTTTTTTATGACAAAAATACTGTGGTCACTATTTTCTGTCTTGTTGTGATGAAATAGTTTATCGTCACACAATATTTTGCTTGTTGTGATAAAACATTTTGTCAGTAAATATTCAATTAATTAGTGTCTACTACATATTGTCACAATAACCAAACTGTAACTATGGTCACTACTAGTCGCAATTTAATGAAAATTTTTTTATGACTAACTATTTTTGTCATTACAAATACGAATTTTTTATGACTACACAATTGATTGACACTATTGTTTAAATTATATGTGATTGACAATTTATAGCAATTTAGTTTCTTACACAATTAAATTGTCACTATTAATATATTAATAGTGTTAAATTTTATTTTATCACTATGTTTTGTTATCAAAAGCCTACGAAATTTGGCGTAAATATAATTTTGGCTAGAATTAATTGTAATTGTGACAAAACATATGTTGGTAACTAATATTTTCTGCTTTTTGACAAAATATAGTGTGATCACTAATATTTTGCTTGTTGTAACGAATCAATTTGTTATCAAACAATATTTTACTTGTTGTGACAAAACATTTCATCAATAAATATTTAATTAATTAGTGTCTACTATATATTGTCATAGTAACCAAACTATAACTATGATTACTACTATTCGTAATTTGGTGACAATTTTTGTGACTAATTATTTTTTCATCACAAATACGAGTTTTTTTAGTGACAAGACAATTGATTGACAATATTGTTTAGATTAGTTGTGATGATTTATATTTTTACTAATACAATGGTAATTGTGGCAATTTAGTTTCTTTCACAATTAAATTGTTACTATTAGGATATTAATAGTGTTAAAGTTTATTTTATCACTAAGTTATGTCACTAGGTGTTTATAGCCATATCTTCTATGAAGTCTTAGTTTACCTCTAGTGTCTTATTGTTAAGCATATCCCCAATCGCTACATCTATTGATTTCCTGGTGCTTTGATTAAGCCCATTGTAAAATATTTTGATTTGTATCCAAAGGGGTACCCCGTGGTGTAGGAATCATATCAAAATCTCCTTAAACATTTCATATGTATTGTATAATGATTCAACTTCAACTTGGGAGTAAGAGGAGATGTCACTGCTCAATTTAGTAGTCTTAGCTGGTGGGAGGTATTTCAAAAAGAATTTCTCAACTGCTTGTTCCCAGATAGTTAACAATGATCGTAACATCAATTTCAACCATTTTTTGGACATTTCCATTAAAGAAAATAGGAATAAATGCTTTCTAATGGCATCATAATTAGCTCTGTTGATTTTTGAAAAATTACAAATCTCTAGAAAATAAAAGATATGCATGTTTGGGTTTTTGTCTATGAGTCCATCGAATTAGACAGACTACTGCACCATCTAGATGATATTGCGCTTTATCTGAAAATTATTGACACTAACAATTAGTTAAACGATGTTGGATGTTGCACTAGTCAAATTAAGTCTAGCATATTTGAACATGGTCCTTGATTGGTTAGCCATGTTGCGGGCTTCTTGTTTATCTACTTGACCATCTAAGTTCTCTATTTAACGATCTAGTTCAAACTATTGCAGTTGCATCCTATAAAGGTTTATGTGCATTGTTCTTTTAATCTCTATATTTGCATCGATTAAGTACTCAAAAGTACTTTGGGTCATAAACTGACCAAGGGTCAAAATCTATAAAAAAGAAAGAAAACTAAACAAATTACTCAAAGAAAATAACTTTAAAATAAAATAAAATTGCTAAAGTAATAAGGCCTATGTTTTCCTAATATTACTTTAAAAAACTTGATTGGATTATTTTTCTATACCAATATTAAAATTTACCATAAGTGTATGATGTAGCTATAACTAGCATAGAAAAGTATGGGTCAATCCCACAAGGAAAATTATTAATAGTAGTTACCCTTTTTCTACTATCTAATCTAAGAATTTGATTTTTGATTTTTAATTAAAAATAAAACTAAACAAATAAACTATATTAAGATTAAATAACAAGTAGAATAAAAACAAAATCAACCTCAAATAATTGTGTCTAAGTGATGAATAATCCTAAAATCATTAACTTGTTATCCTTTTATCATGCAATTATATATTGATTATTAGACCATGGAAATTCCTATCTTATGTTAATAAGTCTCTGGGGACTATTAAAAGCTAATCCATTAGTTAGTTAATAGAAATCTTATTAAAATTCCTAGGATTGCTTTATGGATTTATGAATTCTACTATTACGTTTAACCCCAATCCAGAGGATTTATGTTAACCTATCTCTAGTTTTGCATGTAACTCCTTCCAATTATGATAAATCTATTCATATTGGAGGATTGCTCAATCTTAATCATATAAAGTGAAATCCTGCATTAATATTATGAATATATTAGAATAAGAATAAAACACATAATTGAATCATAATAAATCAATCAATATAATTGCCGTAAATAAAATATTAAAATGTATTTTTACTCCAAATAGGGTTCAACATACCTAGATACTAAACATGTTTGGTTACTAACCATAGAAAATGAAATAAATAAACATGTAGAAAAACTAATAGAAAGCAGAGAAATCATAATTTTAGATCTCCCTTTCTCTTCTATTGAATCTTCTTGAAATTTTGGACTTGATGTAATCTTCTATCAGATCTTTGATCTTAACTTTGTGATTTACCTCATCCCTTGATCAAAATCACCACCTCTCTTTGTGGTTTACTTCTCAAAACTACTACAAAACTCGACCTTCTTAATTTGCCTTCACTTTTGTGCTTTTATAGTAAAATTTAGGGTTTTTGGGACATATATGGTCACTTAAACGAGCGTGTGAGAGACCTATATCGTAGTATACACAGGTGTGTAACTGTATATGACTAGAAACCAAATTCTTCAACCTTTACGTGTTTATATGACTAGAAAACAAATTCTTCAATCTTTACACATTTATGAAGACTTAAACAGTCTTTATACATGGTCATATTGGTCCTTAGTTGCGTCAAATCTTTGTCGCATGCTATGATTTCATCCTAATTTTTATCCTTTTAGTCCATAAAGACAATTATAACCTATAAATGCACTTATAGTGAATTAACTACCAAAAATAAAACAAAATTATGAAATATCAAGCAAGACATGTTAAATGTGAACGAATACTTATCGCTAAATTAGCATTTATCAAAAGCAAAATGAAGGAGGTGCACTAGGGGGTCTCGACTACTAGGTTGTTTCTCAACTAAGTGCTCAGGGATGATAATCTTAAGTCTAAACCTCCTTAAAACTCTCATATTAAAATAATTATTCTTAAACTTTTTTCTATCCATATTAAAAACAATTAAATGGCTTTAAGGGATTTAAGAGTAAGAGTAAGGAAAGATAAGTCGTCAAATGTATGATCTGCAAAAATATAGCATCTCATTGAAAAACCAATTCTACGAAATCCAATCCTTAATTCACCTTTAAAAAATGTGAAAATTTAAAATTTGCAATAAAATTTCAAAGTTCGTTAAAGGAATTTATGAACTATACAATGTTAACAAGAAAGTTAAAATTGACCAAATTAATTCATTATTAAGAATAATAAAAAAACTTAATCATAAAAACATTGATTAGACTTTTAATTTCGTAAAAGTAGAAAAACAAGTCCAATTTAACCAAAAACTAACGGATTTTGAAAATCCCAATTTTGACATTATACCTAAGTCTTAAGATTTTCAATTAGAGCACAAACAAAAGATTAATTAATTGCTAAAAATTTTCATATGTGATCCTAATTGAATTAATCGACCATCAATTTCATTAAATATCATAATTTTCAAAAGCTTTTAAATTCTCAATTTAAGCGTGTAAAAAGGTCTAAAATTCAAATTTTGCTAAATTGGATCCCAACATATGCGATTGGAAGTTTAAAAAGCTCGAACCAACTTCCAACTAATTGAAACAATAATAAATATTAATAAAAAACTATGAATTTTAAAAAATTTGAACTTTCCCAATGTTAATACTTTAGAATGTTGGAAATTCAAAATTGATGCAATTCAACAATGTTTGAATGAAATTTGAAACATAAGCCCTTTACAAATCATAAAATCAACTTGATTAACAATTTCGTGAAAGTGTAATAAATTTGTAAACTCCTTTATTCAATTAGGATTACAGTTTACCTAAATTTAAATTTATTAAGTTGAGGTTAGGTGTTGACAAAATTTCATCCTACAAGTTTAGAGGGATTTTTTGTTATATTATATGTCACTTCAGTGTCGTTGAAGAAGGGGAAACCTTTAGAGAAGAAACATATTGCCTTATCAGAAAGTTAAAATGCACTAAAAGAACATGATGAAACTAGATGAGATCATTATAACTTCTTAAAATCTTACCTCTATTCTACTCCTATTGTTAAGAATTATTTGTTTTGGTTATGTTTTCATTATGATTAGTGATTGAAGACTTTAGTTAGTGTGAGAGATGTAGCTTATCATTGATTCTTAAATTACTAATGCTTAATTTGATTGCATATAAGCTAAAAATAAAGATAAAATTATGGTTGGTTTAAAGCAACAATAGCCCCGTAGGATACATATGAGAGACATATAGATGTTAGTGATAAGTGTAAATCCCTCATGCCTCAAATTAAGTCAAAGGGTGGAACTATAATTAAAGCAAGCCTATCTATGCTATTTACTGATGTTTAGTGGATTGTATAGGGAGACACGATCACCTTTATAAAAAAATTATATATGATGACCTAAACACTTTGTTTAAATGCCCTCATAGAAGATAAGCTTCATACGACATGTTTATGATATGTTTATATTTTAACTTTATTTTATGATTATATTACTTAGTTCTTAGAAATTTTTGAGCATGTTTAGAATAAATTTTATCATTTTATCATATTTTTGGTTCATTGTCTTATAGGTGACGATTTTCTAGAGTAAATATAAAATTTAATGTAACTTTCTTTACAGTTATTCAATCGACAAGATTTTATAGTCATATGGAAAATAAAATGATGGAAAAACAAATTTATATAAGTGTTTGGGAGTCAATTCTATTTCAAAGATTCCAAACTTAGAGAATTTGTTTGAAAAAGGAACAACAGGTGTTGGACTTACTTGAAGACAAGTGTCTGTCTTTCATAAAGGTCTGAGAAGTTGAGAAGAATAAAAATATCGACACTAGAGTTTATTATAGACCTACATTGGACTCAATTTTTTTAAAACCTAATAGAATTAACCCAGGAACCTTTTAGCAGAATTTTGAGATCCAACTATCTTATATTTTTATATTTTTTTAACATCAGAAGAAGATTTGGAGCAAGCATTAAAGGAGCCGGTGACATCTTCTCTACTTCTTACTTCCTACTATTTTCTTTATGTTAAGAATTTTTCTGTTTTGTTTTTACTATGCTTGGAGGCTAGAAAACCTAGTTAAAGTTATAGATGTTGCTTATAAAGATTCTTTAATTATTTATATATGATTTGATTATTTGATTGGTTGATTTATTTTTAATGTTGGATTCATGTTTAGACAACATAGCTTCAATCTTATAGATTGTATAAAGGTCTAAAAAGTTGAATTAAATTTATGTACTAGGAGAATAAACACTATGACCTTAGTGAACGACAATACCTTAAACTTTAAAGATAATTAATTAATTAAATTTTCTTAAAATGATGGTATGAATATCTAAAGACATAATAAAATAGACATTAATGTAAGAAAGTATACCCATCACTAGTTTTAAAAGTAAGCAAGCACTTTACAGAAAAAAAAATAGAAATAGCTTGAGAAGTATATCCATAACTAAATTAGAACCAGCTTGAGAAGTATATCCAGAACTAATCTTGTGAGCATTCAAAATTTTGGATATTAGGAAACAAAATTGATGTTAGAATAAGGTATATATGATGTTAATCTCATTATGATATCCAATAATATAATATGCAAACACATGATTCCCAATATGCATATTTTTTCATTCAAAGACATAGATTGGGGTTTTTTGTTTCTAAATGTTTTGGGAGACAATAAAGAATAAATTTTGAGTCTACTTCGTTCCAAGTAAGTTGTTCTAGCTAAGTTTATAATTTTAATACACTTGAGTTAAATATTAAGCTTAATTAGAGTACTTATGATTATGAGTTATTACTATTATAAATAGGAAGATAATTGGATAGGTTATATAGTTTCTGATATATTTTTATTGGTATTGTGGTTTACATTTATTGGAGTTGTGAAGAACTGTTATGTGAGTTTGCTATTGTGAAGTGAAATTATGAATTATAGCAAGTACTTAGCTTGATTGATTATGTTAAATCGCTCCTCTAAAATATAAGGAAAGGGATATTAAGAGTGAGGTTCTAATTTATTCTTTAATAATATCCCTTCTAGAGGACATTTCAAGGCTTATAAATTTAAAGAACAAGGAATTGTTAGACAAGATGAGGCATGGTCATTAAGAAGACCATCATCTTAAATATTGATTAAGTTTTCAAGATTTGGAACATGCTTCAAAGTCTATAAGGAGATCGCTTATTGACTTCATAAAGTGATTATTACCCAGAGGTAATTAAAGAATTTGTAGCTAATATAGAGAAGAAAGCCAAATAAACACCTAAAACCCTTTATTCCTACATTCATGGCACGAAAGTTTTCATTTTTCTAAAGAGATCATTAAGGAGTACCCTATACTACTATAAAACAACAGGAGATTGAGTTTTCATAGTGTAAGGCCATTAAGGCATTGTAAATTTAGCTAAAAGGAATGTTGTATAAGTTTAGATTAAGGATCCTTATTTTACTAGATAGATAACTACTTATATATGCACTAGCCATCCAACCCCAGCTACTGTCTTACATCTTGAGCTATAATGTCCAACTTTAGCCTAATGATTCAAACTAGATTTAGACTATGGAGTTATAACTCATGCATTTTCTCTTCAACGAGTTAGGCAATACATTACAAGTATAATTGTCATCTTCGATGATACAATAAAATAGTAGCGTGGCTTAAAATAAGTTAGTAAATTTTTTTCCTACTATTAATTAATTAGCTTCTGGTAAAGAAAAGGTTAGACTTCTTTTGCTTTGGTGTTGAAAAAGTCGAAGACACTGATTTTATCAATGATTATGAAATAAGGTTATTTAGGTACACTTAGATAAATAATAGGTGGTTTGATCTACATAGACTTGATAAAGGGTATTTAAACAACCTCAATCAAGAGGCGAGGGTAGATGATGATAATAAAGATGTCAAAGGTTAAAAAGAGAACAAAAGGACAACTAATAGCCTCTTGATAGTTACAATATGATTGCTAACATCATCTATTAATATACTTCATAGAGATTTATTAGTATAAACACTAAACTAGATTTGATAATGGTACATCTTAACTTCTTTCCACTGCCTCCACTATTTTAGTGACCTTAAGCCTGTCATCACTTCATGTATACTTATAATTTTATTTAGGATTTTTTATTGGAAGTTTTAATGCAAGTTTATGAGCCTCCACAAATTTAATTTATCAAAGTTGTGTAGGTTTTGAGTATAGTTATGTTCTTCAGGATAAGAAAAATTCCATTTTAGTTGTGCATGTTTTAATGGAGTTTCATGGATCTTTTATTTTCTTACTCTTTTTTTAAATTAAAAAATTATTTTCATTAATATGTTAAGAGTGGGGTACAAAACTTTTTTCTCCCATACAATATGGAACCTAATGCACATATGACTCTGGAAAGTTAAAACTAACTCCCCTTAACCAATGAACCTAAAATAAATCATCTTCTATCAAGAGCTAACTACAACACGCTAATTTTCGTATAAGAAGTTAAAATTACCCTCCTGCAAATCTCTAAGCTTCTACACTTTACTAAATTATGGATCGGAATCCCTACAACTCTGCCATAAGATTTTGTAGATAGTATGTTGCTCTATGCTCTTATTATGACCCCTTAGGTAGGATTTGTCAAATGTTATTCTTTCCCTCTTTATTTATTCTGAGTTATAGTTTTGTAGCCTTCAGTTTGATTGTTACAAGGTGACTTAGATTTTCATCCACAATTCTTATTAACTATTTGTAGGTGATGGATCTCTACGTTCCCAAAGGTCCAATTCACTTACTTCTAGCTTTGAGGTATTTATACTTCCCATATTCATTGATTTCCCACATGTAGTAGGTAATTGAGTTTGTGGTTCTAGGTGTTTATCTTTTTAATGTCTCTAAGACATGATTAGGGCCTGATTATAGTTTGAAGATTGTTTGCATCCTAAGAGTTACTATCTGATGTTACAGAGAACAATTTCTTTGACTTCATCTAATGATCTTTCCTTCCCCTAAAACCTCCTAAAATTTTTTCCCTTCATAACTCATATATACATCTACTTTATAGCTAGTAAGTAAACTTCCTTGGTAGCTTTAAGAATGGAAACAATCTAGAAGGGGGGGGGTTGAATAGATCTTTTTAATTTCTTCCGAAAAGTACTACAACAAACAGAGAATTAGAACACACAAAATAAACAATCAAAATTGACATGTAAAAGAGTAAGGAAGAAAGGAAAACACTGTTTTTATAGAGATTCAGTGCTAAGACCTACGTCCTCTACCTACGCTCCCACTTAGGATTTTGGAAAAACACTTTACTATAAACTTTTTAGTTCAGTGTGAACTTTTCAACACCAGTTGATTTCTAGCTCAAGCTACACCTCACAATCGATTTGTTTTTCGGCACAAATCCTACCTCCCAAATGATTTTCCTCTAATCACTCAACTCACAATAATCACAATGATAGGTAATTGAAATGATAATGCTCAGTACAGTAAAATATAATTAAGGACAAGCTAAGAGCAAATAGGGAGCTTTGTAACTTTTCTTCACTTTGGACTGGTGTATACAATCATTTTATGCTCCAATATTTATTTCCAGGCTTCCAGATGCTTTCTAGACGTTGTGGAATTCTTCTATTCGTTGTAGATTGCTCATAGTCGTTGTAGTATGATTTTCTTCCTGTTTGTAATTAATTGACTCGGTAAGATTTGTTCAGATACACCTGATAGTCGACTAGTCGAGGTATAATAGTCGAATAGTGTGTTATAGTCAACTTGTCTTCAAAGTATCAGTCGACTATCACTAACGTTTTTCTTAAAACTTTTTGCTCCGC
>JAOSBO010201178.1:0-18097 GCA_027563915.1 Erythroxylum rotundifolium | reverse complement strand
CCTCAAGGTTTTGTTGTTTCTAAGAACACGCCTCTCACCATTGAGCCACACCTACGGGTGGGGTGTGGGGTCCAACACCATTGCCAACATCAAATGAGCCTACAGGGTTGCACATAAAGAGTTATGAGATTTGGGCTTATTCTCTTGGGCCTAATTTATTAGGCACTGAATGAATATACGTGGATATATTTATTGGGCTAGTTTCAATTCAGGCTTTTATTATATGAGATATAATATGGGCTGAAACTTACTGAGCTTCCATAATCCTAATGGCTTTAGGATTATGATATTCCTATTCCTAATAAGTTTAAGATTAGGGTTTCTTTATAAATAGAGGGATTATGTTCACCTAACCGTTCATCACTTTTCCCGAGAGAATAACTGGGCAGCGTTCTAAAGTGTTTAGAACGTGCTAGCACACATTAGCAGCTTCTTGGATCGTTCATCCTTATGTGGATACCAGTAGAGGACATTCGCGAGCTGCAGCATCAAGATATCTAGAAAGAAACCTAATCCATGTGCGACAAGAGGTAATTTCGCCTACTTCTTGTTATGAAATTTTTGATTAACCAAGGCACAAGACCCAAATTTCTATGGTCTATTCTGATGCGCACTATGAATACCCAGACTATAAGTGATCCAATAAAAGAAGATTGAAGAAAAGAATGCCAACCCTCCCTATTATTCACCAGTACTTGATATACCATATGTGAACATCGAAAAATCTTAACTAGATGTTCATGAAAAGATATCTATTTTTTAGATTGATGAAGATCAAGTGACATTCAACATGAATGATGTAGTAAAGAATTTGAAGGATAGTAGCTCATTTAGGATAATTGATGTGTTCGAATCTTCTGAAGAAAAAAAGGATGAAGAACAGATAACAACAGACATCAAGTTTGAAAAAGTGATAGAAGTCTCTATTCGGGAAGCATAAGAAGTAGAGGAGACCAAGGTGATTAAGGAAAAAAGAGAGCAACTCATCTTCATAGAGGAAAAACTGTTGGATTCAATAGAAGATTTAGGGAGTTTTGTTATTCCCTATTATGTTGACCGTTCACTTGAAAAAAGGACATTGTTGAGCTTAATTGGTTTTCATAATGTTATCCATATTGTCCTTTTGATTATTTTGCAATGTGTAACTTACTTACTAGCTACAAAATCGATGTTGAATAGAATTGGTGGAAGCAAGCTACTTATAATTGATCCCAAATGAGTTCCCAAAGATAGAATGTTGAGCTACCAACATTAAAAGAAGCGTTGTATGGGAGGCAACCCATGAAATTGTATTTCCTTTGATTGTTTTCTTTGTTAGAAAGTCTATACTCCATAGTTAGTTGTTTCGATTTCAAATAAAATTGGGAAGGCAGAGGACTTCAATATAAATTTGATGACAGAGGAAGTAAGCAATAGAAAGGTGAAAGCCGTAAGGAGCAGAAAGTGATTCCAGGAAAGTGAAGAAAGACGAAAGAAGAGGAAAATTAAAATATTTGGCAGAAAATAGAACACCATGATCATGGCTTGTGGCAGGGTAGAAAAGGAGTCACGCTAATTTTAATTAAAAATTTACCAATTTACCCTCCAATCACCTATATATTCAATTCTAATTTCACTTTTCACTCACATTCATTTTTACTCCCAAAAACTCTCACATCTCTCTACTAATGTTCAAACTTCCAAATTTCTTCCAATTTCATAAACCAATATGTCGTGCATTAAGCAATCAGCCAGGTGGGAGCAATTAGTGGGAATAAAACCAAGTAGTAGGGCGAGGGAGAAGGAATAAAACAGCGAATTTTGGAGCACCCTTCCTGATTTACAGAGAGGAGGAAGGTATTTGTTTCGATCCCTGAACGCTAAAAAAAAGTAGTCCATAAATATTTTGATTTTGAAACGCATGATAGGTTAGAACTACGTGATAGGGTAGAAAACTTAGCTGGAAGAATTCAGTGGGGCAAATTAATGCATTTCCAATTTTCTATTTATCAGGAGCTCACTTTAGAATTCTTTACTTCCCTTACCTATGAAACTAGAAATCCCAAAGAAATGTGTTTTAGTTTGTGAGGATGGCCCTATGAGCTAAACATCGAAATCATGGACGATATGTTTGGGTTCCTATTAGAGTAGTGCTCCAAAGGCAATCACTTTTAGCAATTTTGTACTAACTTTATTTTAATTAATAAAGTGAAAGGCATTTTTCATTAATTTGATATTCTTTAATATATAAATTGATGTTAATCTTAAATTGAATTAATGAAGTCCATGCTACAAAACATAGCATGAAGGAAATCATGATGAGATCATAATAATGAGATTCCTATCATATGTAATTATGTTAGATCTAAATAATCTTTAGACATAGGATTAATAAGACAGGACATTATTAATCCAGACAAACTAGCACATGTTATACTCCTTGATTTGATCAAGCAGTGGATCTCAAAACCTATAAACATGATATATTTAGAGTTAACATGTGGTTGCTTATTAAGGGTTGTAAGTGCATCGGATGACCCGCTATGAGATTATCACATGGTTGATCTATCGAATGTCAATGATTAATCTCATCATAGCAATGGTGAAAATATCCTTAGACTTGAGGTACTTAAGAATATCTTGGAAACTAATCCTGTACTTTGACATCATTCCTTGTTATCTCAAGATGAGGTCATTTTTAGGGTGGTGACTGGGTACAGTTATAGGTATTTGAAGGAAATTGGGTGGCCAATAAAGGATTTACCACTCCTGATAGAAGGAGATAATACCCACGGCCTCTTATCGGGGTCATTACTCAAGAGTCTTTGGCTATAACAGTTATGTGTCATAAAGAGAGTCTTCAATGACACATAAAGCAATGAGACCCCAGGACAAGAACTAACACCGATTAGACTAGATGTGACATAGTCGGTTTAGTGGGAGTTGACAATTAGCCGATTCTCCAAACTAAGTGGGGTATAGTATGGTGAAAGGAAGAATTGCACGGTAATTATCTATAGACAGGTTCATAGGTTGGATAATTAAATATCGAAGAGTTTGTGTGTTAATTCACTTATATTCTAGCAAAACGGCATCATGAATCATGATTTGATTGAATTAAGAGTCAGTTCAAATGCCTTAAATAACCCCATAAAAGATCCAATGAAAAACAAAGTGTGTATGCCAAATTTAAAAAGGCCATAAATTAACTATAGAAGAATTCGTGTGTTAATTCACTTCTATTCCAGCAAAATGGCATCATGAACCATGATTTAATTGAATTGAGAGTTAATTCAAGTGCCTTAAATAATCGGGAAATTAAAGGTTACATGCATAAAAGATCGGATGAAAAACAAAGTGTGTATTCCAAATTTAAGTAGGCCACAATCATGACTCATAGGCCACGATCGTGATCCTTTCAAAAAATGGGCTGGCCAAATAAAGAAAAGTGGCCACGATCATGACAGAAGGCATGAATCAGTATATAAATGAGTTCTTCACTTATATGCACAAGGCTTAATCATTTCTTACACACATTAGTGTGTTGATAATGGCTGTAGAAGAGTTTTAGAGAGAGTGAGAAGAGTTCTTGAGTTATCTTTATGCAATTTATGCAATTGTTGAATAAATCAACATGCATGCAAGATAACCTTGATTTATCTTTCATTTGAACATCTACTTGAATTCATCAAGTTTGGTGTTCTAACACCCTTACGGATTATTTCATCTTCCATCTTTGCGTGTTTTTGGGTGGTGTTTGTAACTACCCAAACAAGGAGAAGAAATAAGAAAGGAGGAGAAACAAAGGTAAAAAAGTTTTGTTATTTCATGTTTTTGTACATATCCATGCATACATGTACGATCTTGTAGTTTTCGGGTTATCATGGTGTCAGAATCTTGATTCTGACACTTCCAATGCATATGTATGCATATGATGCATGCAACCATAGCTAACCCTATAGTGGTCAAAGCAAGTTTATGCATGTAATAGATGATGTTTTGAACATATGTAAAGTGTTTGCTAGGTTGTGACTAACTTGCATATTGATTTGGAATAATTCATGCAAATTCTAGAAATTTTTTTCTAACTTTATTTCGTAAAAATGTTTATAAGATGTTATATTATGTTTTTGTATAAGTAAATTGCAGTTGAATGTCATTTACTATTTTATTTCTAATTAATATCTAGACTGTCCATATGTTGATTGATTTTTGGGAATTTCTAAAAAACTGAATGCATGTGCTGACTTTGAAAATTTCATAATAATTATAGAATTTTTTCCTGATTTTCTTTCACAGAAGTGTTTGTAAGATGTTATTTTATGTTTTTGTAAAAAGAAAATGCAATTGAATGTCATTTGCTATATTATTATGAATTTAGTTTCAACTTGATGCATGTATGAAGTTCTGGAAATTCTAGAAATGTGATGAACATGCATGCATGAAAATTCCATATTAATTTTTATAAAGATTGTTTTTTCAAATTTTATGCATGCACATGCAAGATGAGATGTTTCCACGTGTATGAGATGCACGACACTTGTTAAAGTGATCATCTTATACATGCATTTAGAAGTTGTATAACAAGTGTCATATACATGTGATGTGTTGGCTTATTCCAATTTATTAATAAATAATTCCTGAGAATAAGGTTCTGAAATTTTTTACTAGAAACATTTAGAATGTGTATAAGACTCTGGATATACATTAGCACCCAATCAATTTCTAGAGTTGAATCGAATCACGAACTTTGGATACATACTCAAGTCACAACCTAAATTAGAACTCTTTTGTGTGATACATGCATTTTAAGGGTAGTTATAGATATAGGCTCAATTTAGTTGAGTTATCCATAATCTAAATGTATATATGTGATATACATATTCAAGATCATCTAAGTATTGATTGGACCAAAGAATAAATCCCTCAATTGAAATATTAGGACTTATGCCTTCCATTGATATAGCAAGAACCAGAGTTCTTTTAGAGTTGGCTTGTTGGGCAAACTCAAGGCCTCTCTACAGGAATATGTTCAAACCATGGAAATCAGATTTTCGAATTAATGTATTGGTCATAACTGGAAGCGTTGATTTGTTGGGCAAACCCAAGGTCAACGTGGATAGAGGCGAAGTTGGGTTATATACATAGGATGCATACAAATCAAGAGTTGATGAACCAATGAGTGTGCTAAGTCAATAGTTGATGGCACAAGTTAATAGTTGCATAAATAAATGCAATTTGTATGAATGATACCTATCGATTGACCTAAGATGGCTTGTTAGGCAAACCTAAGGTTATTCTTGGTGAGATCAGATATCGACCCATTAGGAAAATTGTAAGTTCTCTTGAATTCGTAGTGAGGGCTATGGACTTGAATAAGAATAATGAGAATTATAATGTTTATGATTAAAGCCCTTATCGATATGCATTAATGTACATTATACCATTTTCTCTTGTTGTTCTAGGTTATTGAATCACTATGATGTCTTCTAGTAAGAACCTACACTCCCTATTAGATTCCAATAAACTCACGGGACCAAACTTAGATTGGTTAAAGAATTTGAGAATTGTTCTCAAATTCAAAAAACTAAGATATGTCCTAAGTGAACCACTTCCCGATCCCTTTACTGTAGATGCATCTGATAAAGATCATAAAGCTTCTAAGAAACTACTGGATGATAGTGAGTTGGCTAGCTATATAATGCTGGCTTCTATGTCACCAAAACTGCAGCAACAATATGAGGCTATGCATGCTCATGTCATAGTCTACCATCCAAGGGAACTATTTGATGAGCAAGCTAGGTCTGAAAGGTTCGAGACCTCGAGGTTGCTTTTTCTGTTCAAAGATGGCTAAGGGATCATCTCCAGTGTAGTATGCACTAAAGATGAATGGATACATTGAGAGATTAGGCAGTTTGGGTGTTGCATTATGGATCATGAATTAAGTATAGACTTACTTATGACTAGTTTGACCAATAGTTATTCAAAGTTAGTAGTTTGTGCTTAACTATCGAATGAACTAAATATCCAAAACAATTCTTGAGCTGATTAATCTACTCAAAATAGCTTAGCAGACTGTTAAGAAAGATAGTAAGGCGGTGATGCTGGTGGACTCTGCTTCTGGTTCTCGAAAGAAGAACCAAAAGAAGAAGAAGAAGTCCAAGAAGCCAGTGGGAGGTTTAACCAAGAAGAAGGCGAAGGAGACAACACCAAAGGGGATATGCTTCTATTGCAACAAGGAAGGGTATTAGAAGAGGAACTACAAAGCTTATCTAGAGTCGCTGAAATAAAAGAAGGAATTAGATGCCCTACCGTCTACTTCAGGTATGATATTTGTCATTGAGGTTAACAATATTTCTGATCATAACATTTGGGTATTTGATACCGAGTGTAGTTCACACATATGTGTTGATATGTAGGGTCTCAGGGATAGTAGATCACTAAAAAAGGAAGAGATGTTGCATTAGCTGTAGGGACATATCTTTTGTACCTTCTTAGTGGGCTAAATTTAACTTTGGAAAATTGCTATTCTATACCCATTATGACTAAAAACATTGTATCTGTTTCATGTCTCAATAAAGTGGGATTTCATTTAACTTTTTCAAGTAATGGTTGTTCAATTAAGTTGAATGAAATGTTATATGGTATTGTTACATTGTGCAATGGAATTTACATATTAGATATGTGCAATCCAATGTTAAATATCAATGACAATAAAAGACAAAAACGAGATAACCTAAAATCATCTTACTTATGGCATTGTCAACTTGGCCATATAAGTGAGAAACGCATGATTAAGCTACATAAGAACATTTGATTATGAAACATATGACACATGTAAATCTTGCTTGTTAGGCAAGATGACTAAATTGTCTTTTAAAGGAAAGGGTGAATGAATGAGTGGGTTGTTAGACCTAATATATTTTGATGTATGTGGTCCGATATCCATTTATGCTAAAGGTGGTTTTGTGTACTTCATTACTTTTATCGATGATTATTCACAATATAGGTATACGTATCTAATGAGATACAAGTCTTAAGCATTTGAAATATTCAAACAATTTAGATATGAAGTATAGAAACAACATGGTAGAAGTATTAAGATACTTTGATCAGATCAAGGTGGTGAATACTTGAACGAAGAGTTTCTAACTTATCTAAGAGGTAATGGGATAGTATCCTAGTGGACTCCACCTTAGACACCGTAACATAATGATGTGGTTGAAAGGAGAAACCAAACCTTGTTAGACATGGTAAGGTCAATGATGGGCTTAGCAAATCTACCAAAGTCCTTTTGGGATTATGCACTCGAAACAGCTATTTATATGACAAACAAAGTCCCTTCTAAGGTAGTTGAAGTTACTCTATATGAGATATAGACTAACAAAAGGCCCTACCTTTCTCATATGAAAGTCTGGGGTTGTCTGGCGTATGTGAAGCGAATTCAATTAGACAAGCTTGAAACAAAATCTGATAAATGTCTGTTTATAGGATATCCTAAGGAAACAATAGGATAATAATTATATAATGCTTTAGAGAAAAATGTTTTTAACTCAAAGCATGCTATCTTTTTAGAGAAAGAGTTTCTTCTAAGAAAAGATAGTGGGAGCAAAGTAAAACTTGACAAAGTTCATGATGCTCAAGCAGACGCAAATCAACTGCCTGATCCTGAACTTGAAACTGTTGTCCACAGAGATGAGACAATAGTTGAACCTTCTGACACATAAAATGTTCATAGGTTAAGTACGATGCACAATGTTCTAGAGAGATATGGATATCTCATAAATTAACACAATGACATCTTGCTCATAGAGGACAATGAGCCTATAACCTATGAAAAAGCTTTGAAGAGTTTAGAATCTAAAAAATGGCTTTAAGCCATGAAGTTCGAAATGGATTCCATGTATGAAAACCAAGTATAGACTTTGGTTTATCCACCCAATGGGATAAACCTTGTAGGGTGCAAGTAAATTTTCAAAAAAAAAAGACATGGAAGGTAATGTGATTACCTATAAAGTGAGGCTAGTCGTTAAAGGGTATCATCAAAGACAATGAGTTAACTATGATGAGACATTTAACCCCCTAACCATGCTTAAATCCATTAGAATACCCCTAATCATTGTTGCTCATTATGATTGTGAAATATGGTAGATAGATATGAAGATAGTTTTCCTAAATGAAAACGTAGTTGAGGATGTATATATGATAAAATCTAAGAGCTTTGCATCCAAGGATGGCAGAAAGGTATTCAAAATCCATTTATGAATTAAAGCAAGCATCTAGGAGTTGGAACATTAGATTTGTTGAGACAATCAAAGAGTTTAGTTGGTTTCTCACAAAATCCTAATGAACCTTGTGTGTACAAGAAGGTTAGTGGAAGTGTTATCATATTCCTTGTATTATACATGGATGACACTATTAATAAGAAATGATATCTCAAGTTTGCAATTTGTCAAAGTTTGATTGTCCTAGAATTTTTCCATGAATGACCTTGGAGAAGCAACTTATATATTGGGAATAAAGATCTATGTAGATAGATTAAGGAAGTTGCTAGTTCTTTCACAGTCAACATACATAGAGAAAGTGCTAAATAGGTTTAGCATAGCATAATCCAAGAGAGGATTTCTTCCCATAACTCATTGGATAAAACTCTCGAAATCTATGTGTCCTAAGATGTAAGATGAGAAGACTCGCATGAGTATGATCTTATATGCTTCGGCAATAGGATCAATCATATATGCTATATTATGTACAAGACCAGATATATCGTATGCTCTAAGTGTTACAAGCAGATATCAATCGGATCCTAATGAGCGTCACTGGGTGGCTGTCAAGAATATCTTAAAGTACTTCAGAAAGACTAAAGATGTATTTTTTATTTATAGAAATGGAGATCTCATAGTGAGGGGGCATACAGATGCTAGTTTTCAATCTGACCGGGATGACTCCAAATATCAGTCAGGATATTTTTTCACATTGAATGGTGGAGCATTCAGTTGGAAGAGTTCCAAACAAGAGACGACTATAGATTCGACAATCAAGTCAGAGTACATTGCAACTGCGGAGGTGCCAAAAGAAGCTGTTTAGATCAAGAAGTTTGTTATGGAACTTGGAGTGGTTCCTAGGATAGTTGACCCAATATTGTTATACTATGACAACAATAGGGCCATTGCTCAAGCCAAGGAACTGAGGTCTCACGAGAGGTTCAAGCAGTTACTTATGAGATATCACCTGATCAGGGAGATAGTTGGTAGAGGTGACGTGAAGATAGAGAGAGTGGCATATATTAGAACATCGCTGGTCCTTTTTGTGTACTCACCTATGGTATTAGATACAAAGGCGATTGACTATAATGCAAGCGGAGATTGTTAGAGTAGTGCTCTAAAGGCATTCAACTTTAGCACTTTTGTACTGACTTTATTTTGATTAATAAAATGAACGACATTTTTCATTAACTTGATATTCTTTTATACATTAATTGATGTTGATCTTAAATCGAATTAATGAAGTTCATGATACAAAACATAGCATGAAGGAAATTATGATCTTAATTAATGAAGTTCATGATACAAAATATAGCATGAAGGAAATCATGATAATGAGATTCCTATCATGTGCAATTATGTTAGTATCTAAGTAATTCCTAGTCATAGTATTAATAAGACAGGACATTTTTAATCCAGAAAGACTAGCACATGTTATAGTTCTTTCTTTGATCAAGCAATGGATCTCATAAACTGTAAACATGAGATGTTTAGAGTTAACATGTAGATGCTTACTAAGGGTAGTATGTAAATCGGATGACCCACTATAAGATTATCATATGGATAATCTATCGAATGTCAATAATTAATCTCATCATAGCAATAGTGTAAATATCCTTAGACTTGAGATACTCAAGGATATCTTGGATTTTAATCCTGTGCTTTGACATCATTCTTTATTATCTCAAGATGAGGTAGCTCTTAAGGTGGTGACAGGGTATAGCTATTGGTATTTGAAGGTAATTAGGTAACCAACAAAGAATTCACCACTCCTAATAGAAGGAGATGATACCCACGGCCTTTTGTCGAGGTCATTACTCGGGAATCTCAGGCTAAACTAGTTATGTGTCATGGAGAGAGTCTTCAATGAAACATAGAGTAATGAGATCCTAGGATAAGAACTACATCATTTAGACTAAATGTGATGTAGTCAGTCTAGTGGGAGTTGACACATAGCCCATACTTCAAACCTAGCAAGGTATAGTATGGTGAAAGGACGAATTGCATGGTAATTGTCTGTAGAAAGGTTCATAGGTTAGATAATTAATTGTCAAAGAGTTCGTGTGATAATCCACTTATATTCCTGCAAAATGGCATCATGAAACCATTCATGATTTGATTGAATTAAGAGTTAATTCAAGTGCCTTAAATAACTGGGAATCTAAGGGTCACACGCATAAAAGATTGAACAAAAAACAAATTGTGTATGCCAAATTTAAGTAGGCCACGATCGTGGCCATAAGCGAGCCCGTTTTTAAAAGGGCCACTATTGTGATCTCAATGGCCATAATCGTGACAAGGGCACGAATTACTGTATAAGTGAGTTCTTTACTTATGTACACAAGGCTTAATCACTTCTTACACACATTAGTGAGTTGATAAGGGCTCTAGAAGAGTTCTAGAGAGAGTGAGAAGAGTTCTTGAGTTATCTTCATGCAATTTATGTAATTTTTGTATAAATCAACATATATGCAACATAACATTGATTTATCTTTCATTTGAACATCTACTTGAATTTATCAAGTTTGGTGTTCTAACACCTTTACACATTGTTTCATCTTCCATCTTTGCATATTCTTGAGTGATCAAGGAAGGGTTTGGTATTTGTAACAACCCAAACAAGGAGAAGAAACAAGAAAGGAGGAGAAACAAAAGTAAAAAAGTTTTGTTATTTCATATTCTTTACATATCCATGCATGCATATATGGTCTTGTGGTTTTCGGGTTGTCATGGTGTCAGAATCTTGATGCCGACACTTCCGTTGTATACGCATGCATGCGATGCATGCAACCATCGCTAACTCTACAGTTCCCCGAATCCTCCATTATCGATCAACATGATGACTTTTATCCTCCTCGCTATTGGAATGAGCTCTTTGGGATAAAGCAATTCAATGTTAAAAAATGCTCACAACAACTTCATAAGGACATATGAACACTTGTTATTGCACAAATTCACATGTCAATTGGTTTTTGATAAATCGGAAACCAATGAGTGTTCAACTAAGGAACTCTTCATGTTGTGGTACATGGATCATAGCATTCCAGGGTGCACCTTCACTCATATGTTCAATGCTATTATTGCGACTCCGTACAAGAGGAGCAACAATTTAGGTGTAAGATACCTAGTTTCTACCATTGCTAAATATTATGGCGTCGAATGTAGTGGGTTAACTATCCATCTCCCTAACTTCCTAATCCATCACCATTTATGGTGGGCTGAGATCCTTGAGTCCCATAACACGAAACTTAGGGTTATTAGTTGAAAGATGCATGTTAAGATTAGGGCGAGTTAGGCGAGTTAGAGCATAATGGTGGCCTAGCAAGCAAAAGAGGACTCGACTAGTGAAAAGTCCAAGGAGGAAGAAGAAACAGAAGGAGAAGATTAGAAGAAAGTCCTGGATGCAATCTCCAAAAATAATGAGACACTTGCGGAGAACACCAGAATGATGAAGGAGATGGTTCGAACACAACGATGCCAGAGCAGAGATATCCGTAGGCCATCAATATTTTGAGACTCAGGGCATTCAATTGCCACCTCTAACACCATCCTCGCCTCTATCTCCATGAGATTTTGTTCTAACCTAATTTTTTATTTTTTCTTCATTTTTTTGTTTTACGTTCATTTGTATTTCTTCTATCTCTTGTGTGTTTGTTTGTCCCCTTATCACATTGAGGATAATGTGTTACTCAAGTATAGGGAGGGTTATGTGTTTTGCTTTGAATGTGATTTTGCATATTGAATGATAGTTGTTAGGCTGCTTTTTGTGAATTGTGTAAATGTGCTAATGACTTACATAGATTGGAATTGATTGAATTTTGAACATAGTCTATTAGGTTGTAAAGAATCATTAGCTCACAAAATTATTGAATTGGGGTCTTTGGAAAAATATACAGTTTAATTAAGATTTAGTGTGAGTTTGTCACCCTTTAAATTGTCACATTCATTCATAATTTGAGGCCCTTCGACTTAAGTAGCTCAACTAGTATATTCATGGAAATGAGTAGCTAAAACAATAAGACAGAATAATAATAAATATATAAAAATTTTTGTTAAATAAATAACTATTCCGTTGGCCTTCGGGTTATGAATAGAGCTAGTAGCCAGTTGAGAATGTGATGTAGCTAAGTAACAGGATCAACACACATCACAAATGTGTGCCTCCTTGTCAAAAAGCTACAATGACATTCTAAGCAAGCAGTTAAATAAAACATGACTTAGTCAAGTAACCGGATCGACATTCATCACTAATGTTTACCTCCGAGTAGAAGACTAGGTCCTTGTTTAAATAAAATAAAATTAAAAAAATGTGTTCTTAAGAAAAACCTACCGAACTTGTAATAACTTGACTTTTCATGAAAACATATTTAGGAGTTACAAAGTAGGAAGGACCAAAGAATTATTAATATGTATGTGTAATTGAAAGAGGTAAATAAATTAACACTTAGATTTGCATTAATTTTTATATTTAGTTCAAAGCCCTATATGGAGATTTTGCTTGTTAATGATTTGATATAACTTGTTGAATGTGTTTAAAGTTAAATTTATTTCATGAAGTTGAAGCCATTGTCCCATTTCTGCATTGTGCGTTGTGTGATTTTTTGTGTGTCTATCATTTTGTTTGCTTGAGGACAAGCAAACGCTTAAGTGCGAGGATATTGATAAGTGTGATTTACATCATATTGTAGGGTTTAGTTTGTCACGTTTTTAAATGATAATTTCATTGTTTAGTATGCGTTTAGGTTAGAATTGTGTTAGTTTGTATGTTTAAGTGTTTTTATGAGTCAGTATAAATCTTTGAGCTTAAATATTATATTTTTAAGGTACCTTGATGTGCTTGCTAGTGTTTCAGGGTCAACATCAAAGAAAGGAAAAGTTTTGGAGACATTCGGCCCAAAACAACAGCCCACGATCTTGGCGTAATCATGACAGAAACACTAGAGCCAGCCCACAATCATGACAGAAAACCCAGATTTGGCCCACGATTATGGCATGCAAGGCTGTCCTTTACTTATATTGAATGTAGAAGTGTACGATCATAATGATGATCTTATTGGTTAGAGGTAAAATTCCAATAATTTTCAGTTAGCTCCAAGTATCTGAGCTTTCCTTTGCTCACTTTTGATAACAATATGACAATAAGTCTAGGTTTATTTGGGCTTTTTATGCCCCTTATAATGTATTAAACCAAAGTTATTTAAATTTTTCCATCTTAGCCCCTTTGGCCTTCTTTATTCTCCTTGCAGGTTTAAACTCTTTACTATTAAGCTTGCAACTCCCTATTCCATCATGGAAAATATTACCTAGCATTTAGGCTTTTGAGTCTCATAAATCTCCTCTACCCTTTCTTCTTTTACTTGCTATTGGGATTCCTTTGAACATTTATGGTTTAGCTCCACACTCCTTGCTCTAATCTTCCAGACCTCAATATGTTTAGTGCTGGTATTTTCCACATGTGCACTCAATCTTATTGCTCCATTTAAGTTTCAATATTTATATTTAAAGGCCTTTCAAGACTATGAATCCTTTTAACTGTACTCTTTTGGTTCTAATCCTGTTAGTTTATTATAATCACCCCTTTTAAATCTTTTTTCTAGTTTCCCTTCACTTCTTGCCTTGGATCTTTAAAGAGGGCTTCACTAATATGATATCCTAATGGAATCCTCTATAAGGGAGTCCCCTTCTCTGAGTCTTATTATAGGTATGGAATCAACTAGATCCTTTTTAAGTTAAACATTGACACATAACCTTGCAAATTTGATTCTTTTCCTTATATTTGTTATTTTATCCATACAAACTAATTTTTCCATAAAGCTAACAAGCATACTAAACCTATTTTTAGAATATTATTCCAATGGCACTTTATAAAGATTAATGTACAATGACATATTCTCCTGCCTAATGTATTTAAGGATTACTTCAGGTTTCTATGGTTGAAGTCATAATAAATTGAGTTGGATGTATCGTGGACCTTCTTAAGAATCTCTTTTGTTTCTGCCTTAATCATAAACTTTAAAAGCACTATATTATCTTCTAACAAAAGCACCTTTGTAAGGCCTCTCCCTTTCCATAATATATTGACCTAGTTTCTCATCATAGGGAATGTTAGACGCTTGCTTAAGAAAAACCATACTAAGGTAGAATTCCAAGTTCTTGCTTCTCCTTTCAGTATCTCTATATCTGAAGCTACAATGGCTTTACTGTTTGATCTAGAGGGAGGAAAATATTAAAGAGAGTAATCTATGCTTTCTCCCACCACCCTTCTCCATTTGAGTCGAGGTTTAATATAAAGGGAGTTATTCTAAAAATGGACATCTTAGGGATCACCTGTCTGAGTAATTGGTGGTAGTGGTGGTGTTGCACTAAATGGGGGTTTAGTAGTTGGGTTATTTGATAAGGGAAAAAAGTAATAAGATTTTAGAGAGGAGGCTCCTCGATTACAAACATAGCGAAAAGTGGCAATGTTGTAAAGATGACATAAGAAAGGTTGAAAACTTGTTATTATAAAAATACTTGAATGTTAGAAAACAAAAAAAAGAGGAAAAGACAAGAAAACCTTATATTGTAATAACTAAAAATCACAATTCACTTGCTCATCTAACACTAAAAGCCTTTATTTATAATATTATTGATTAATATATAAGTTATTTTGTCATTAATTAGAATGAATTAAGAAAGCTAACAAGAATTCAATTTATACGTGTAATATAAGCTTATACTTATGCATGAAATAGGAGAAATTTTAAAACAAGAGTAGCATCCAATTTTATTTTTAAGCATATTATTGGCACTAAATATTATGAAATTTCTACTTATTGGAAAGAATTCTTGACAGTAGTGAAGTCAGCAAAATATTGAAAATGATATTTATAAGAGATTCCATCAAGACTAAGTACAATACTTCAAGACGTCTTTAGAAATAAATAATTTCAATTTTATTCCATCAAAAATTTTGTAACATCCTGTTACCTATGTTAAGGTTAGAATTGTGATTTATGAGAAAGTACTGAGAAATTAGGAAATGCAGATCATGCTTTAGTTAAATATGACATGCACATTTTTGCACATGAATATGATTGTACATGCATTTATTGACATTTTTCAGGTATAATTGATTTATAAATACGATTAAAATGTGAATTGTGAGTTATTTGCGTTAAAATTTTATTTGGAGACCATTAGCATTATTTCAGAATTTTTGGTGAATTGAGGTACATTTGGACTAGAACAAATGCCAAGTGGTAGGATAAATTGATACATAAAAATTTTGGATGATTAAGCCTAAAATTAAGTAACATTTGGCATAGTTAATTGGTGACAAATGGACTAATAATTAAGTGACAAATGGATTAATTATTGTGTGACAAGTGGACTAATAATTGGGAGACATATGGACTGATCAATTGGTGACATATGGCAGCATCTAGAGTGGATTAGTAGCAGCATCTTGATTGGGCAAATGTAAGACAGGTTTTAGGACAAATGTTATGCTGTAAAGTTGACAACTAGCATGTTGATGGAACAAATTCCAGCAGCAATGTTTCTGCTGTTTCTCTCACCTTTCTCCACGAAATTGCTCCATATTTCTCCTTTCTAATTTACCTGAACCCTAGCCAAATTGCTACACCAAAACCAGCTTTTTACCTTACACAAAATAGCCAAGAAAACCAGCTGAAAGTTACCTTCGTCTTGCTGTCCAAAATCAATCTGTCTTTATCATAAGTTCGTGATGAATTTTTCTTGCATAGAGACTTGGTTTAATATGAAGTTTTGAATTGAAAGCCTAATAAGTGACAATCTTATCTTTATGATATGTTTGGTGATATGAGAATTATGCCTGAATTGGAATGACATATATGAGATATTGGTGAAGATGTATACTGGAATATTATGAACTGGAGAATTTTCATTAAATAGACTTCGGTATTTTGATTATAACTTGAGATGTAGATTTCCGAATGAGTTGATTCTTAATTCAGATTAAACTAGAGACATGTTTCTACAACTTTTCCGAAGAAGCCGAATGTTAATTCTATATCTAAGCATTTCAAAATCTTGCTGGAAATAGAGTTAAGAGTTTTGTTACAGTTTAAAAACAGTCTGAACTCTTTTGGATATAACTTTCAGTATACTAAATCAAATCATATGATTCTGGTGTTATTAGAAGCTGGAAACGTAGTAGAACAATTTTCAAGAAGAAAGTGTTATTAAAATACACCATTTTACTTGTCATAATGATCATGCAAAGGTATCCCGAAAGGGGGTGTTAGGATAAAGATGTTGAGGTATGCTAGAATTTGACAACTGCAATGTTTTTATTGAACATGCTTCGGTATTTTAGTTATATTTTGGTCAGTATATTTACAAATGAAATGATTCTTGATTTAAATGGAACTAGAGACATTTGGATACAAATTCTATGAAGAAATTGAATTTTAATTCTATCCTTAAGGGTCTTGAAATTGAGCTTGAAAGTAAGTCTTGGCTTAGGCAGTAGCACTACTAGGGACAGAAATCAGGTCCTATAGGCTGAATCAAAGAAGTATGTATTCATAAAAGTTATAGCTTATTCTCTTATATTTTGATTGGTATAAAGTTTGTAAGTTTTGGATGTTGGAATTCAGAGATATGAGATGTAAAACTTGAATACATGATCATGCATTAGCCAAAATTTCAAATGAACATAGTCTGTGATATTTTGAGTATAACTCATAGAATAATGAACCAAATTGAATGATCTTGATATCATTAGAAACTTAAAACATTTCAGAACAACTTTTCAGGAGGAACTATTGCCCAATTTTTTCATTTACCTTATCAGAATAATTATGTAAAGTTGACCCGAAAGCATATTATGAGAAAACAATCTGAAATGATCAATTGGGTTATGAAATTAGTTTCACATTGTTTTATCATGGTCCAAACCATAAGTACAAATTATATTAATGAGGGTTTTGCTATCTAAATGATATGGTGACAAAATCTCGATAAGATACCTGGAATTGTCATTGAAATGCATTGTGCATACTGTCTATACATTGATGTGCATAAAGAAAGACTTATACATTTATACAAAATTATGATACATGTAAATGTGTTTTGTATGATATAGAGGAGCACATTGGATGCCAGTCGAATATTGCTAGACCATCCAGGCAATAGCATATTAGAGTATATTGTGAGTAACCTAAGATGTCTCACCTTGATTTGTTTTGTTTATTACTGAATTAAATTTGATATTGATGAATGTGTAATGAATTGTGTACTAAATTCTGGACAATAATTGTCCAAGGCGTTCGATGCATGTGAATATCTTTGGAAGTGCTATTTGTATGTGAATGAGACTACCTACTTTAATATTTTGATTCTCAACTAGAAAGTTGAATGCTGGATTTATGTCCGATGACATCTGAATGATATTTGAATTCTCAACGAAAGTTGAATGCCGGACTTAGGTCCGATGACTATGAAATTTTGATTGTGAATTATGAATGTCTGCTATACATGACTTAATTCTGTAATTGATACATTATGTATGCTCAGATAAAGGCTTTGTGACCAGAGTAGCCAGTATGAAAGTGCTTACACGTAGAGCTTTGCTCCGTGATTACTGTTTCTGCACGTAAAGCTATACTCCATGATTCTGTTTTGGCTGAGCCCAATAGGCCAGTATCTGTATATGTATGTGATAGGCTCTCGGTCACAATAATAAAAATGAATTGAGTCTCATGCATATAGCCTTCATATATGATTGAAATTCATTTAATGATTTGTAAAACTAAAATGTAATGATAAATTGATATGAACTATTTGACTATATGAACTGTGTGATTATATAATGATTGAATTTTGTT
>JAOSBO010201145.1:0-18100 GCA_027563915.1 Erythroxylum rotundifolium | reverse complement strand
AGACAAATTATTAGTTGAAAAATGGATAAATCATGGAGTGACATGTGGACCTATAACTAAGAGACAAATGGTAGCTTATCTAGTGAATAAATGGAACATGCATTGGAGACATGGTCAAGCCTTAAAAGAGACACTTAGTCATTAGGAAACATGTTTCTGCAGTTCTACCTTTAGTTTCACCGAAACCATCTAAACTTCCTTCTTGCTTTACCATCACCAAAACACCATCTTCTCATTTATGTATATTGGCTTTTGGTTAATCTATTAATGTTACACCTTACAAAACAAACGTTGCATCACTTCAACCCATTTGAGGTTTTCAATTGTCTCTCTCTCCACAAAAAACTTGTTAATTTCTATAAATTTTTACTGAAGTGTGTAGTATAAACCAAGTTTTATGATAGTGTAAATAATTTCTGTTAAGGTTTTAAGGTTTGTTAACAAGTGCATGCGTGAATGGTGTATATTTTCATGCTTGTGGATTGATGCATGCGTGAATGGTGTTGATGTATGTATGGGAGGTGAAGGAGGAAGCAGATTCGGTGATATGAATAACAAGATGAAGGATTATAGTCATTGGGGTATGATATATGCAGTATTTAACTGAACACATATCTGCATTTAGGGAATAAATTGATCTATGAATATCCAAATTGGATGGAGTTTGATTTAGAGTAAACTAGAGACATAGAGCTACATGTTTCATGAAGGAATCAAATTAGAAATATGTCTTTAAGAGTCTTGAAAACTAAATTGAAGTTGAAAATTGTGTTCTGTCAAAGTATGAAAACAGTTTGTGGATTTTTTTATTATAAATTGAATGATACTAAATCAAAATGCATGGAATTGATGTTATTAGACACTTAAGACATAAAGGAACATTTGATTAGAAGAAAGTGTTGTCTGAAAATGTCTGGTTGTAAGTCAAAAATGACAAGAAAGAATGAAAGAGAAGGAAGAAAACACAGCAGGCCGAGATCGTGTTAACTCTGTTGAAAAACAAGGGAAGGCACAATCGCGACTTTACTGATGAAGGAAGAAATTCATGGTCGTGCACGTGCACGATCATGACTCTGAAGCTTTGAAAAATGAGGGACTATTTCAAACATCCTTTGATCTTTTATCCATAACTTCTTCTCCTAACCTCCAAATGGCATGGGACTTGAACCATTGGACTCAAAACTCATTGTTTTACATCTCCAACAAAAAAAAAGTCATCTGAAGTCATTTGGGAAAATTTTTTATTAATGAATTCAGGATGAAAATGAGGAAGTGAACTGGAATATTTTGACTGGTATAACTTTTATAATTTTTGGATATGGGAATTGAGAGATATGAGTTGTACACCTTCAAGGGTATGATCAGGTACTAGCCAAAAGGTCAAATGTACACAGTCTATGGTATTGTGAGCATAACTCAAAGAATACTGAATCAAATTATATGATTTTTGTGCCATTCAAAACTTAAGACATGGCAAAACAATTTAGTGTTGCCATATTACTTCACTTTACTGATCATAATAATCATACAAAATAGACCCAAAAGTATGTTTTTAGATAAGTTTGGATTGTTAAATTGAGTATTGATATTTGAATGATTATTTTGACAAGAATAATGATAAGAAACCTATATTGTCATGAACATGCAATTTACGTATTCAATATTCATGAATGTGCATAAATAAATTTATAATTATGCCAAATTGTGATGTGTGTATGTATGCTATGTTTTAGAGGAGCACATTGAGCGATAGTATCCAAATATTTGTCGGGACTTCAAGGCAATAAAGCTAAAGGGAGCATTTGTGAGTCAACCTAGATGATCATCCTAGGATTGTTTGATTTATTCTGTTTAACTTTCAATTATTGAACTGTTGTGATCTGAGTATGAACTCTGGAGTTTAACAGTTTGAAGAGTTTAATAGTCAAGAATGTATTGGAAGTGTTATATTTGCATCTAACATTTGAATGATATATGTTGCCACTGAATTCTTAATGCTCAACGAAAGTTGAATGTCAGATTGAGGTCCGATGAATATGAGATTATGTCTATGCATCATAGGTGAATGCTATTCATGACATATATTGTTATTTGATGCTTTTCATAAAATGCATGCTCAAATAAAGGTATTGTGATCAGAGTAGCTAGTTTGAAACAACTATAAGCTCAGTATTCTACATGTAGAGCTCTACTTTGCGATTTCTGTTCTAAATGAGCCCAATGGGCCAATATCTATTTCTGTATTTGAAAGGCACTCGGTCACAATAAATAATAATGAATCGAGAGTCTCGTATATATCTGCATTTGTATATTTATGATTATGAAACACATGCTTGTGAATTTGTATATTTATGATTATGAAACTTATGCTTGTGAATTCTTTCTAAAGTTGTGATGTTACAGTGATATGTCATGATAATGTGACTGATTAGGTTGTACAAATTCTAAAAGAAAGTATATGAAGTTTGTGGTACTTATTATCTCTTATTGAGATGTGAAATGTTGTGAATTTGATTGGTTGTATGATATCGTTGTGTAACCTGGAGTGAGATCATTAATGATGGTTCACTTATTGAGTTCACAAAACTCATCTAAAATTACAACGTGACTTTTAAGGTACGAGACATGAGACCCAGATTCCTAAGATTTTCTAGAACCACAGTTTAGACTAAGATATAACTCAAAGGTCTATCAGCCGGCATTTGAGGAGTTATAATTGTCTTAAGTAGTTTACATATGTCATGTAAAACTTGTGTAAGGTTGTAAATATTGGTTTTAATGACTTCAATGTAAAATTTTATGAATGAATGAAATGAGAAATTGAGATTTATAAATATTGTGTTTGGTGACTTTTACATATATAGTCAATGCCATGATTAAGTTAGATATGTTGCCAATATTATAAAGTGAAGGAGAGATAGTTAACATGCCATTATTATATATTATATACTAGAATGTCCTCAGGGTATTCTAATATGAAATCTATAGTAGTGAGGCGTTGCTACAGGATTCGCTAACTAAAGGTTTACCGCCTAAAACATTTATTAGCCATATTAACGGATGGCCATTATAGATAAGTCCTTGTTAGCATAAAGTTCTGCCATGTATATATACATATAATTGTCTTGCTCGAATTGTCTTGACACTTGTGAATTCAATTACAGTCACATTTATTTTTGCTGATTTACTTGTTATCCATTTTATGTTGTATACAATAATTGTTTCTATAAGATAACAATTACAGAATTACCTACTTAACGTTATACGAGTTGAGTTGATTATGTGATACATGGAATGAATCATGTTGTATAACTTGTGATTGCCATGATCCAATCATCTTAATTCACTTAAGGATGATTTGATTGATTCATTGTATTGTGTGCACTTAAAGTTTTTTTGTTGAATCATCAAGTTGTCACATGGGCCAAGTGAGAGATTGTAAGATATTTTAGTGGCCCATGTCAAGTATAGATTTGAGTCCAATGGACAGAGCCCAAGATTATGGTTATTGGGTCTTAAAGAGTTGGGCTCAAATGGGTCCACGACCCTTTCCCTCTCTTATTGAAAACCAACAACTGAAACATATATTAAACAAGTTCATATGTTTCGGTAGTACATACACCATTTTTGGAAAAAGATATACAACGTTTCTAAATAACAGAAAAGGGTGATTGTTTTCTTAACCATTAGAGAATATAACAGAGGAACACAAGGCAAGAGAGGGAATAAACTGGTTATCATTAACATTGCAAAAGACATAGATTCAGGTTTGTCTTTATTCATCGATCCATAAAAGCCTCACATTCTTGATAGTGTACACAGATTCATATATACCAGATGGTTGAATCACAAAAACTTCAACTCTTAAAACACGTGTCATCCATAACGTAGCCATTAGAAGCATCATTGAAAGTTTTGAGAGGAAGAAATCGATAAAAGCCCCACATAGATTTCATCTCATGAAATTGTTTAGTTGTCCCATCTATAAACAATACCATTGAAATTTATACAAAAAGAAGATATATGTATCTGCTAAAACAATTAGAGGTTTTTTACTTTAGAAATTAAATATATATTTAGTTAAAAATTACTTAGTGGCTTATTTTGTAATTATTAAATTAATTTTGTAATTCATTTTTGTTGGAAGTTGTTGGCAGTATAAACGGCCACAAATTGAATAACTTTTGTAAGTTTTTTGTTTCCTTTATAAAAGAAGGATTAACGGGTGAAAAGATAAATCATTCAACGCAATAAAAAAAAGAGAAAAGTAAGGTTTTCTCAAACATTCTCTCTCACATGCAGCAAACCATCAAAGGCTTAGAATTTAGGATGTGACTTAATGGTGACTCTAGTGGCCACTATACATCCGGTGTTCGTGATACGTAGACTAGCAAACGGCAAATCAATCCAATGCTTCTGCACAAATTTTAGTCCATTATATAAATCCACATTAGTATCAGAGCTAGTATTGCGTTATTGCGTTCACATCTTACTTGAAAAATGCCAATGATTTGCATATTTTGTTGTGTTCTTTGTTTTGAAACATGAAAGTTATTCATTTAATATGCATGAGATCATCTTGGCTTTCTTTTGTAATTGGTCTCATGGAAACCCAAAAACTTTATTTCTTGTTCTTTAAGCATATAACTAATACGAAGAAAGTTTGAAAACATCCTTACTTTTTCATCATTTTTACGTTAAAATAACGAAAATGAAGAGAGAGTAAGTATATAGCCTCACTTACTTTATTTTTGTACATGTAAGATCCGAAGAATAGAAGATATTGGTCTTTTAGGTTTTAAACATTAAAACTTACGTAGTGAAGATAGAAATTGTACGTACTCTTCCAGGTTTCTGAACGTTGAATGAAAAAACAAAGTGAATCGTTGTTGTAACATTAAAAAAAAAAAACAAGAAAAGAGGTTTATGTGACTCTCTCATTTTCGTACGTTGAAATCAATAAGAGAGACAGGTGTTATGATGTTATGTATGTAACTAGCAATTTAAACTTTGCTTGTTTATTATTTCATGAAAAATTTTAGATTAATTTGTTTAATTATGTAAATAATTTTTATTATGTGAATTTGTTTAGCCATATGATTTGCATGAGTTAAATTGTTATAAATTCATGAATGTGTTTGCATATAATATAATTCAAAATATTCCATAAATGTGTTTTATGGGTAATTTTGTATTATATTTAAAATAATATCATATAAATGAGTTTTATATAATTTTGTATGTAAATTTTGTTTTACATGTATTAAGTGTAAGTTGTAAATTAGTTTTACATATTGTTTATTTTTGGCATCTTTGAGACATGTCAAATTAAAATAGTTTAATTAAATTATAAAAATTCCTAGTTCATTTTTTTATGAGATGATTATAAGCTTAGCGAAATTTTCGATCATACGATGTGAATTGTGGATTTTTTGATAATTTAATTAATGTAAATGTGCCGCACGTCATTTATATATATATATATATATATACTTGTAGATATGGCAACTAAAACCATGATCGGTGACTTGTCCACCACTGAACCGATTATGATATGTTGCAAAGGAAGATTTAGTATCTTCTAAATGAACAAGATTGCTCAAACATTTGGCCACAATAATGACTAAACCTTCATTATTAGACAAAGACAGAAAAGATATTGATACTGCTAGTGAGCAATACCAAGCATCGTTAAAGACTTATAGAGATTGGTCTAAACAGGATCGTAAGGTATGTTATACTATGTTGTATTTCATGCATGATGATCTAATTGGAGAATTTGAGGATTGTCCCACTATTAAGGACATGTGGGACAAGGTTAAGACCACATTTGGTCAAACATCCGCAACAAGGCTTCATGCCTTACACCTCAAATAGATGAACTATAAGATTAATACAACTCGTACTATGGCTGAACATTTACGAACCACGAGTGCTATGATTTGTGATCTTAAGGCAGCTGGCCAGGCTATCTCTAAAGAGAAACAAGTCTTGAATGTGATTCGGGCTCTTCTAGATAATGTTGAGCACTGGAAGAATGTGAAACTTATTTTGACACATAAAGAGAATATCAAAACTCTTGTAGAGATAACAAGGCACCTTGAAATGGAAGAGGATCGCTTAAAAGCATCTGACTCTCCAATGTGGCTTTTGTTGCTGAAGGGAGTAGATTCAAAGGCAAATTCCAATCAAGGTAAGAGAAAAGGTTCACGGCCTCCTCAAAGGAATGGATTAAAGGGTCATATTGCCAAGAAGCAAAAGGCTAAGGGCAAAAGAGAGAAAAACATGGCACATGTGAGGTGCTATAATTTTGGAAAGAAAGGTCATTTTACTCAGGATTATGTTGAACCTAAGAAGGTATCCTTCTTATCCATTACTCCTAAGTTATATGTTTGTTCTCATGCATTAGTTGCTAATTCTCTTCCCGATTGGATTGTAAATACAGGAGCAAGCAAGCACATAGTTCGGGATCGAGCTGGCTATGTGGACTTTCATCGATATCTGGTGGGTTCACAAATTGTCATGTTGGGAAATGACAATGAAGAAGATGCCCTAAGAATAGGGACATATCAGCTAAAGTTACATTGAGGAAATACGTTACTTCTCTATAATGCTCTCTACGCACCTGGGGTGCGATGCTATTTAATGTCTCTTGTTTCTTTAATAAAATCAGGATTCATTTTTAATTCATCACAATGGATTGGATATTTTGTATAATGGCAATGTTTTTTCCCATGCTACATTCGATATTTTCTTATTCTTGATTTGGATGCATGTTATGATAATTCTTCTTCTATTTATGTATCATATTTTGATCCTGATTCTGAATCTGTTAAATGGCATGTTAGACTTGGTCACATTGGCCAAGATAGATTGAGTAGACTAGCTAAAGAAGGTAATCTAGACCAACTCACTAGGATTAAGTTGCCTAGATATAGTCATGTTTAGCTGGTAAGGCAACTGCAAAACCTTTTGGTAAGGCTTTAAGGGCGTCTAGACCTCTAGAGCTTATTCACTCTAATATATGTAGGCCCATGAATGTTAAGGCACGTCATGGGGCTATCTATTTTCTCAATTTAAGAGATGACTATTCTCGCTATAGGTATGTGTACCTTTTAGCTCATCGTTATGAAGCGTTTGACATGTTCAAACGTTTTGTGACTGAAGTTGAGACACAATTGGAAAGAAGAGTTAAAAATCTTCAGACCGATCGTGATCGAGAATATCTATCTGATATGTTTAGAAAATTTTGTGAGAAAAGGGTATAATAAGACAACTAACTGTTCCTCGAACTCCATAACAAAACGGTGTTGTGAAGCATAGGAATCGAACATTGCTTGACATGGTCAGGTCAATGATGGCACACGCTAGTCTTCTAATTAGTTTTTGGGGAGTTGCGTTGCTCACAACAACTTATATTCTTAACTGTGTGCCAAGTAAAAGTGTATCCGCCACTCCACATGAGTTATGGAATGGAAGAAAGTCCTCTTTAGATCATCTGCGCCCATAGGGTTTAGCTGGTCATGTACAGAACCCAACTCATAAACATGGAAAACTTGGCCCAAGAGCCACCAAAATTGTGTTTATAAGATACACTGAACATTCTAAAGGGTATGTTATGTTTGGTGAGAACTCGAATGGTGGCATAATGAAAGTTGATTCCTGCAATATGGAGTTTCTTGAGGATGAGTTCCCAAACATAGGTGAAATAAAAAGGGACCTAAAGTTGTATGAGTTACAACAAGATAACCTTGATGAGGGGAAAATTTTAGTTACTTGCCAAGTCATCGAGACTTTTTCTACCCAAGAGAACCTAATTTAGAATGAGGTTTATCTTCAATCTCTATTTGGTTCTCTTGGGTAGAAAAAGTCTCAGTGACTTGGCCAGTAACTAAATTCTCCCCCTCAACGAGATTATCTTGTTGTAACTCATACAACTCTCCGCCCTTTTTTATTCCCGCAATGTGGAGTTTCTTGAGGATGAGTTCCCAAGAATAGGTAAAATCAAAAAGGACTTAGAGTTGTATGAGTTACAACAAGATAATCTCGGTGAGGGGAAGAATTTAGTTATTCGCCAAGTCACTGAGACTTTTTCTGCCCAAAAGAACCAAATTGAGAATGAGGTTCATCTTCAATCTCTAAACTAAGAACCTGTGGATAGTTTACATGTTCAAAATCTCACATCTCAAGGGGATAGTGGAAGTGGTTATCTTCAATCTCTAAACCAAGAACTTGAGGATAATCTACATGTTCAAAATCTCACATCTCAAGGGGATAGTAGGAGTGGTTCTCAACATGATTAGGACCCCATATCTTTAAGAGATATGGGGAGAGATTCTAAATCAGGGCAGCCAAATGTAGGTCCTATCCTCCAAAGAAGTGAGTGTGGAAGAATTCCTTGATGATATCTTCAAATCGAAGAGGAAATATTCCTTTGTACACCTTTGGAAATAGAAGAACCAACCTCTTTTCAAGAGGCTATTGATTCACCTAACCATACAGAGTAGATGGATGCCATGAGGGATGAAATGGACTAAATGGCAAGAAATAAGGTTTGGGAACTAGTTAATCTTCCGCCCCTACGAAATTCAATTGGAAACAAGTGGGTTTTCAAGATAAAACATCGGGCAAATGGAACGATTGAACGCCAAATAGAGGGTATAGAATATGAAGAGACATTTTCTTCTGTGGTGAGATTTGCCTCTATTCGCTTCTTTTAGCTCTGGTTACCCATTTGGACCTGGAGTTGTTTCAAATGGATGTAAAAGTTGCTTTCCTCGATGGTAAACTTGAGAAAGAGATTTATATGAATCAACCTATTGGTTTCGTATCAAATGATTAAGAAGACAAAGTGTCTCATCTTAAAAGATCCATATATGGTCTCAAATAGTCTTTCAAATTGTGGTATTTCAGATTCCATGAAGCCATTACTTCTTTTGGCTTAGTTATGGTTTTAGAAGACCATTGTGTGTACGTCAAGAGAACAACAAGTGGAATTATGTTTCTCACTTTGTATGTTGACGACATATTACTAGCCAACAATAAAATGGAGATGCTTAAAACCACTAAAGAGTGGTTGTCCTCTATCTTTGATATGAAGGACATGGGTGAAGCTAGGTATGTATTAGGTGTGGAAAAAACTAGAAATCATCCCAAGATGCTTCTTAGTTTAAGACAAGAAGTGTATATTAATAAAATCTTAGAATGTTTTCAAATGCATTATTCCAAACCCATTGATACTCCAATTGAAAAGGGTCTTACCTTGAGTCTTGATCAATGCCCTAAAACATATAAGGAAAAAGAAAAAATGAGTAATGTTCCCTATGCTATTACCATAGGAAGCTTAATGTATGCTATGTTATGTACACGGCCTAACATTTTCTTTGCGGTTAGTTTGGTAAGTCATTACCAAAGCAACCCAGGACCTGTTCATTGGTAAGTAGTCAAAGGGATTTTTTGCTACCTTTATGGTACTTCAGACCTAGTCCTTTGCTATCAAGGTGAGGATTTAAGGTTAAGGGGATATTCAGATGTCGATTAAGGTGGTGACCTGAATGAGTCTGGGTCAACCTCAGGAAACGTCTTCACCTTGGGAGGCAGAGCCATATCTTGGTGCAACAAAAAGCAAGACAGCATAACATTATCAACAATGGAAGTAGAATATGTTGCTTATTGTCTTATCACTCAGGAGGCAATATGGTCAAGAAGTTTTCTTCAGGATTTTAATTTTACTCCTAGAGTTAATGATCACGTTGAAATGTTATGTGACAACACTGTTGCCATACAGTTTGTTAAAGATCCAAAGTTTCATAGAAAATCCAAGCATATCAAAAGGCATTATCATTTTGTAAGAGATGCCATAAAAAATAAAGAGTTTTCCATAAAGTATATGCCAACTAACAAGATGGTAGCTGATCCCTTAACTAAACTTATTCCTCGAGATTCATTGAAGGCTCATGTGATGAGTTTAGGTTTGCGTAGGGTTTAGTTTTTCATTGAGTTATATCTTGTTGTATAATGGACGTGTTTTAATTGTAACGAGCATTTGTTTAATAAAATTTTTCTCAAATGTTCATTGGTACACAATTCCATGATAAGGCAAATTGTAATGTCACTAGGCTTTTGATTGACATTGTTACACAGGTAATCGCCCTAACGCTTGAGTAGCGCGTAGGATGAGACTTCACAATATTATATTAAGTGCATGTAATATTGTGTTGTCTTCATACTTGTGTAGTATGTATGATAATTGTTGTTATTATTTGAATAGTCGCCTTAGTAAGTCTAAGACGAGACTCTGATGAGTCGGATGTGAAAGATTCATGTTTCATATTGAAGCCTTAAAGCCAAATCTCGAGTGCCAAGATTAGCATTAGGTATGTTTGAAAAACTCATTTATTCATATATATTTTCATACCATTTGGATGGGTTTTTGTCACTATAATTGGTCTTTATGGCATCATTTGATTATTATCTGAATTATTGTACCTTACATTTAATTTGTGTTGATAGAGGTAAAAATTGTCATATTTTGGTTTAACTGTGATTTATTAATTTTTGGACAATTGATGCTACATTCTTTATAATTTTTATTGTTGGGTACTCAGGAGAAATTAAAATTTAAAGATAAAGTAGCAACAAATAAAGTAAAACGACAATGCATACGAGATGGAAAAGAAGCAAAAAACGACAACACCTTGTGAACAAAGCACGCAGCTGTTGGAGAAGAGAAGCATAAAACAGCAGCACCACTTGCACAAAACATAGAACTAGAAGACAAACAGAAACGACAGCGTGGGAAGCTAAGAAATGTGCCTAGGTGCGTGGCTGGGACTAAAAAAAACGCAAGGCAATAGCATGGAGAGCAAAGAGAAGACGACAACGTTTGAAGAGAAGAGCAAAACGCAGCAGTTGGAAATTTAACCAAAACGCCATACCCCAAGAAGCAAACGATGCAGTAGTGGAAGGAAGACCAACACATGAGTAAAAGATAAAAATGTAAGTTGGGAGTAAGGAGCAAAACGACAGTGTTGGAAAGCAAAGGGCAAAATGCAACACAGAGACCAAAAGGAGAGAAGCAGAAGCTCATGGGAATTTAACAAAAACAACAGCGTAGTCGTGAGTTTGAGAGGGTTTTGAAAAGAAGGTTGGGACAAAAAGCAAGAGATATATCACGCTACAGGTGTGAGAGGGTTTTGTCGGAGGGGTGACAGCTGTGATGTTGTGTGAGGTGCGAGTGAGAGGGATGGAGGCGTAGGCGTGACCAGCGAGTTTTATATGGTTTAGGCAAGCGTGCGTGGTGCTGTGGAGACTAGGGGGAGTGTGCGTGGTTTTGGAAAAAGAAGGGACGAACGAAGAAGAGAAAAAGAGGGGGGGTTTTTTATGGCAGAAATTTCTTCACTAATGGAGACTTAGCTTCTGATTTTTCATCATCTCCCATAAATCCAAAACCACTATTCTCACCTTCCATGGCTGACTGTTGGAGCTCACCTTTCACAGTGTCACCCATGGTTTTTCGTGGCTAGTTCACCCTGATCCTCTGGTTCAATAGCAATGGCAGGAGCTTGGGTTTTTAATAGGGGAGTTTAATGTTGCATTTATTTTCTACCCATTTGATTATTTAGTGATTCCTAGGTCTTAGGATAGCTATTTAATTATTTGAGGTTATGTATGAATTAAGTCTTTGAATTGGAAAATTCTGTGGCTGAATTATTGTTTAGCAATTAATATTGTACTGATTTTGGGTTTAATTTCATTACTTTGTTTTAAGTCAAGACTTGGTATTGAAATTTTACTGACTATTTGGTGATTACTCAAGGTGGCTTGAATGATTGGATTGTTATATCAGTTGCTTGTGTTAATCCCATTTTCTGAATTATTGAGTAAAATTCAAGCTTTAGTTTTAGTATCTTTCATTCTATTTTACTATTCTGGTCGCAGTTAGTAGATTAGAATTTTGGAAAATATTTTTGTAACAATTCGAGGTGGCTCGGTTGTTAGATTAAAAGCTCAATTTTAATTCTTTGTTCATTTGTTTTAACTCCCATATCTATTTGAGTGATAATTGCCTACGCTATTGAACTGGAGGATTGCGTTATCATTGTTAGTTAATTGCATCTTTCTTCTTAATTTAATCAACTCATTACCACTTTATATTACTCTTTTTAATTTTAAAATATCAAAAACAAGTCCTTAGTGTTTATCTCAATTCTTTGCGAACTTTAGCGGTAATTTCTCAAACCAAACCCCATTTTATAGTTTAGGTTGCATTGCATTTAGTTACTTAGGAAATTAATTTCATTTTTTGGTTCCTCAACGAGAACGACCCGAGGTTGCGCTTCAATCCTTGTTTAAAATTCTGAAATAACCCCAAGGCGACAATCGGACAAAAAGGTTATTTCAAATGGCACCGTTGCTGGGGAACCTAGAAATTGGTTCCTTAGTTACTAAGTTTCAAGTAACGTTTGACTAAGGATATATGTGTTGAGTCTCATACTTGCATTGGTATTGCATAGTCCATTTGCATTTGCATTTTGCATATTCTTTATGCATATTGGTGAAGTTTTTGACTTTCTTGATTACTTAAGCGTATTACAAGTTCCACACTCTTCATACTATAACATGTTTCTCATTCATACTCATACATTCATACATACACACACTTTCTTCCTTTTTGTTTTTGTTCCTTGAAACTTGTTTTGTAAGTCAGTTTGGCACCTCATTCTTTTTGTTATTGTTTATGCCTAGGAGTGAGAGTGAAAGGGCTCTATCTCTAAATCCTTTAAATCTTGAACTTGAGAGGTTAGTGAAAAAGATTAGAAGAGAGAGGAGAATAGAGGGGGCAAGTCAAGTTTTTATTGAGGAAGAGCATATTTCAAAAGAGTCAAGTTTGTCATCGAGTGAACAAGAACCTAGTGAGAGAGCTACCTCTAGTGAACACGTGTCTGTTACTGATTCTAAATTAGTGCAAGAAACCATGGATGGTGATAACGGTAATAATGGACACAATGGGCCTAATGGGAACAACAGACATGGTGAGAACAACCTAAGGAATAATGGTGAAGATAATAGAAGCGTGAGGGAGATTAATAATTCCAATGTTGATTATGACCCTTATGGCTTTTATACTGATGATGTGGAATTTGAAATTAAGGGAGCATTAATTTCTTCCTTGCTTAGATTCCATGGCTTTGTAGGTGATGATCTACTCAGGCATTTGAAGACTATGCACATGGTGTGTTCTTCCATGAAACCACCAGGAGCAAATCTTGAAGATGTATTAAGGAAAGCATTCCATGTCACCTTAGAAGGCAAGGCCAAGGAGTGGCTTTACACACTACCTCAACATTTCACCACGTTGACCTAGGATCAATTGAAAGGAGCATTTTCAAATGAATATTTTCCTGCTTCTAAGACTTCAAGGCTAAAAAAGGAGATAACTAGTGTTGTGCAACGAGATAATGAATCCATGCATGAATATTGGACAAGATTCATCACACTTCTAGCCTAGTGTCCATACCACAATATTTCAAAGAATGATATGGTCAACTCCTTCTATGAAGGGCTCCTTCCACATCATAAGCCCTCAATTCATGCTGCAGCAAATGGTTCGCTTAGAGAATTGAGTCCCAATGCTACATGGGACCTACTTTAGAAGATGCTACTAATGACCCTCAATCTGTAGACACAAGAAGGGTGTACAACACCTCTTCAGCTTCTTCCCAAGATATTCTTACTTTAATTACTGTTTTGGGAAACTGAGTGGAAAAAAGACTCAATATTTCAGAGAATACTGTGAAAATCAAGTAGGTTAATTCAATGGGTCATTCTCAAGCTATAGTAGCCAGGTGTGAGTGCTGTGGGTCTATGATGCATGCTTCCAATAATTGTGCTCGATATGAAAAAGTTTCTGCCCTCTAGCAAAATCGGAATGGACAATATCAAAGAGGGATACCTACTCCAACACCTTTAATCCAAGTTGGAGAGATCACCCTAACTTTAGATGGGGTGGGGATCAAGGCAACACTCAAGGAAATTCTTCCAATCAAATGGTGTCTAATCAAGGGACATCATCTTCTTTTTCTAAGGGTGATGAATTTGCTATGATCATGAAGGGCATTACTGGGATTAATTCAAGATTGGATCAATAGAAGACATAAACTGATGCTAAGTTGAATGCTATGGGGAATAAGATGGACTCATGTCTACAAATTGTGTTCTCTAAGTTGGAGAAAATAGAGACTAAGCATAAGAACTTGAACACTTTTGTTACTCAAATCTTCAACAATTTGAGTGAACAACCTGCAAAGAGCGGTGGTTCTATACCCTCCAACACAGTGATCAATCCTAAATCTTTAAATTTAATCACATTGAGAAGTGGTAAGGAAATTGGTGCTAAGAAAGTGCAATTCAAAGAGAATGAAGACGATGAAGAACCGGTTAATGAGGAAATAGAAGTTGAGTCTCCTCTTGCTAACACTACTCAAGAAACTCCCCAAGTTGAAAAAGAAGTTTCTATACATTTTGAAAGCTTACAAGAAAAGAAGATTTTGGAGAAATCTCAAAAACAACCAGTGGTGCAAAATGATGAAGAGGCAATAACAAATATCATGAAGAGACCAATAGAGAAAGGATCACTTCCAGCTCCAAAGGTGATGAGGTAAACATTCGTGACTTGCCCTTTCCAAATTCTTACTTTCTGAGTAAAAGATTGTTGACAAGAAAGACAATGATTAATTGTTTGAAATGTTTAGCAAACTTGAGGTAAATGTGCCATTGCTTGAGTTGATCAAAAAGATGCCTAAGTGCGCTAAATTCTTGAAATACTTGTGCACAAATAAGATAAAGTATAGGCATAGTGAGAGAATCCAACTAGGGTTGAGTGTTAGTGCCTTATTTAAGCCACAATTGCCCATTAAATGCAAAGACCCAGGTTCTTACACTATTCCCTATACCATAGGTTGAACTACCATTTCTCATGCCTTACTTGACTTAGGTGCAGCAATTAATGTCATGCCGACCTTTGTTTATAAGACCTTGGATATTCAAGCTTTGAAAGACAATAGTGTAGTGCTTGGTCTAGCTGATAGGACGGTGAGATACCCTAAAGGCATTCTTGAGGATATTCTTGTGCAAGTCAAAGGTCTTGCTTTCCCAGCTGACTTTTATGTCCTGGATATGACTAATGAGCTCCCTGCTGAGAGTACCCTGATTTTAGGTAAGCCATTCCTTCTGACTGTTGAGACCATAATTAACATGAAGAAAGTTCTTATCACTATGGGAATTGGGGATCAAGAAGTGAAATTTAACCTTTCAGAAGCTATGATTCATGGTTATGAGGATTGTTCTTACTTGGGTATTAATTTGATTGAATGTCATGATAATCATGTGGATGACTTGCATGAGACTGATGTGCATGAGCCTGACTGGTATGACATGGTTGTAAATCCTGATGATGCAGTTACTTGTTTATCTTCCTCCCATTCTTCTGCTTTTTGTGCATGTGAGGGTGACGCATCATGTGTCTATTGTTTAGAGATAGATAATTGGATTTCCATTCCACATGATTTTGATGCATCCATTTGTTATGATTATGATATTACTGCTAATTCTGCACTTGATAGCCTTGAGGAAGGTGTGTTTCTTAATTCTACAGGAACGGATGAGAAAGGAGCTGATGTACAAACCATGAATGTAGCTTCTCCTTCGAGTGGTGTTGGAATATTAGAAGAGGATAGCAGTGATCCTGCTACAGTTCTAACCTTTTCTAGTCCTACTCTCACTTCTGATTTACTTTCTTTTTCTATTAATTAGACTGACCCTAATTCTGTTGTTTTCAGGTCATCCGATGGTGGCACTGAGTTGGGAAGTGGAGGACATATACACCACACTGAGCCTAAATCTCCTTTCCCAAACCATATGGACACATCACTCATACTGAATGCACTTGATATACAAAAGTTGGTTCCTTCTATTGTGCAACCCCCTGATTTAGAATTGAAACCCCTTCCCCCTAATTTGAAATATGCCTTTCTTGCTAATGATTGCAAATTGCATGTTATTATTTCCAGTTCTCTAATTAGTTCTGAAGAAGAGAGATTAGTTTATGTGTTGAAAAGATATAGGAGGGTTATAGGTTGGTCTTTAGGGGACATACCAGGGATTGATCCTTTGGTTTGTACACACAAGATCCTTTTGGTTGAAGGGTCTAGGCCAATTAAGCAGTCACTAAGGAGGTCGAATCCTCTTATTCATGATGTTGTTAAGAAGGAAGTATCTAAGTTATTGAGTGCGGGGATCACATATACCATATCAGACAATGAGTGGGTGAGCCCGGTACAGGTAGTACCGAAGAAGAGCGGTATCACAATAATGAGAAATGAGAGTAATGAACTCATTCCAACAAGAGTTCAAAATGCTTGGAGAATGTGTACAGACTATAGGAAGTTGAACAAAGTGACTAGGAAGGATCATTTTCCATTACCTTTCATTGATCAAATGTTGGAAAGAATATTTGATAAATCTCACTATTGTTTCTTGGATGGCTTTTCAGGTTACTTCCAAGTGTCGATTGCACCTACAGACCAAGACAAGACTACTTTTATATGCCTTTTTGGTACCTACGCTTATCGAAGGATGCCATTTGGGTTGTGTAACGCTTCAGGAACTTTTCAAAGGTGTACGATGGCGATCTTCAGTGATTTATTGGAGCGAAATATGGAGGTTTTTATAGATGACTTCACCGTTTATGGTGATAGCTTTGATGATTGCTTGTTTAGTCTTGAACGTGTTCTTGGTAGATGCATTGAGAAAATTTTAGTTTTGAATTATGAAAAATGTCATTTCATGGTAGATAGTGGCATAGTGTTAGGTCATCTCATCTCCGAAAAGGGGATTGAGGTTGATAGAGCCAAGATTGAAATCATTTCTTCACTTCCTTATCCTACTTGTCTTAAAGAATTAAGGTCTTTTTTAAGGCATGCGAGGTTTTATCGGCGCTTTGTAAAAGATTTTAGTATAATTGCTTTACCCCTTTCCACATTATTGAAAAAAGATAGTGACTTTCACTTTGATGATAAATGTAGACTTGCCTTTAACACTTTGAAATCCTTGCTTGTTTCACCCTCTCTTCTGATTGCAGCTAACTGGGATTTGCCCTTTGAACCATCTTGTGACGCGTCTAATTTTGCAGTTGGTGTTATGCTTGGACAGAGGGAGGAAAAGCGATCTAGAGTGATAGCTTATGCCTCCAAGAAAATTGACTCCGCTCAAATGAACTATACCACTACCAAGAAGGAACTTTTTGCTATAATCTTTTCTTTAGATAAGTTTAGACAATATCTGATAAACTCTCGAGTGGTTGTTTTTACAGATCATGCAGCAGTGCGGTATTTGTTCAAGAAGCCCCAGTCTAAATCAAGACTGCTGAGATGGGCTTCGTTGCTGCAGGAATTCGACATTGAAATCAAAGATAGAGTTGGAGCAGAAAATCATGTGGCTGACCACCTTAGTCGGTTGCCCAAAGGCACTGAGGGAGTTAAATCTTTTGATCTTACTATTGATTCCTTTCCTGATTCTGCACTTTTTACATTGGCAGTTCAGGAGCCTTGGTACTCAAATATTGTTAATTATATTTTAGTTGATCTTGTGCCTCCTTTTATGTCTAAGTTTCAGGTTGATAAGCTGAAGAGGGAGGCAAGATACTATATCTGGGATGCTCCAATTCTTTGGAACCAATGCAGCGACCAAATCATCAAACGATGTGTTCCTAACAATGAGATCTACTCTATCCTTACCTTCGCACATTCTTTATCATGTGGGGGGCATTTTAGTGCTAATAGGACTGCTAGGAAGGTTTTAGAGTGTGGGTTTTACTGGCCTACCTTATTCAAACATTCTTATTCTTTTTGCAAGTCTTGTGATAAGTGCCAGAGGTTTGGGATTCTAGGTAGAAAGCATGAAATGCCTTTAAGACCTATGCACTTTTGTGAAATTTTTTATGTCTGGGGCATGGATTTCATGGTTCCCTTTCCTCCTTCATTTGGGTTTTCATATATATTACTTGCAGTAGATTATGTGTCTAGATGGGTAGAGGCAGTGC
>JAOSBO010201127.1:0-18104 GCA_027563915.1 Erythroxylum rotundifolium | reverse complement strand
TTACGAAGTCCTATTTAAAAAAATTCCAAGTCCTGGATAGGATTTTAGAATACTTTCTGATTTTTTTAATTAACATAAACCCAAGACCTTTAGTAAATTATTAAAATGTAAATTATTCAAATAAGGAAGATGATACATTGGAAATGGTCGGGATAGCTCAGCTAGTAGAGCAGAGGACAGAAAATCCTCGTGTTATCAGACTGTGGAGTGAATGATTTGATCAATTTATATTCGATCCTTTGTTCAACTTGGAATCGATTTCTAATGAAAACTCATTATGTATCTCTACACTAACTTATTGTTTAAATGCCAATTTGTGACCAAGTTTATGTAAGCAACTTTTTTTCATCACTCTATATGGTTAACTTTCTACTCAAGTAACCTAATTCGAGTTAAAGCATGCGTTTAATCTAATTCCAACTCGCATGACAAAATTCTTGGCAATATTTATCAGATTGACTCAAGTGTGGTTCCATTGCTAACACAAAACACCATTGTCGATACAAAGCATATATAATATGGCTAAACATGCATCCTACTCCACACGATGCATACAATGTAATTAAAGACGTCAATGACACCTCATCAATCTTAAAGTTCACATTGTCCTTAATGTGACAAATCAATAATCAAATAAGGAAAAATACCATCAACCCAATCAAACAATGATAACAAGCCCAACAAAAGAAACTGAAACAAACAAATGATATCAGACTAAACAAAAGAAATAGAATTCAAACCAAAATTAAAGAAACTAAAATTAAACAATAGACAAGACACACATAAATGATTTGAAACCAAATATACATGAAATGAAATGCAATCACACAAAAGAAACGACAAAATTTAGAAGTTAAACGGTAAGAAAAGCTTATTCAAATGATGGTGGTGACGACGATGGTGTAGGAGCTTCAAAATTGTTTCTTCGACAGAAGTTGAGGAACTTTCTCTTCAAGCTATGTTGCTCCTTATGAACCTGCCGCATTTGATTGCTGAGTCCTTCAAGTTAGGATGTCATATGTTGATGGTTTGTGGCTATTTGATTAAGAATCGGTTGATATCGGTTAATCGCCACTGGTTCCCTCAATTGCTCCTCTACTGCTTCCTCCTTTGGCTCTGGAGCTGCGCTGGATGTGGAGTGCTAGTTTGCAATTGTACTGGCACCCCTCCTGCTCCTCACTACAGTGTGCTAAGATACGTAGAGTTCCATAGATTAGACCTCCACAATCTCTAAACGTCTCAAATAGACTATGTCAAGGATATGGTAGGGAGTAGTATGCAAATTCTCCAAATTAACATTATAAAATACACCAAAAGTAGAAGCAATATGAGACATCCTAAAAGACAAACTCCTTTTATTGGCCATACTTGTTAGTGATCAAAAAATCCTATAAGGTGTGTTGATTTCAATTTTTTGATCCATAAATCGTAAAAAGAAAAGTTATTTAGTCAAGCATTCATTGCTTTCTGTTTTATTAAACAAAGTTAGCCACATAAATTTATGTAAAAGTAGATGCTTAAAATTCTGGATTATAAAATTAGGTGCATTATGTGAATCAAAATGTTCTTCACCCGAGAAAGTGTTCCAATCAACATTGACATTAAAATCCACATGACCATCTCGAATTTTTGTATTCGACAAATTGAATATTCCACGTATGATAGACAATCAAGTTTCAAAACATTTCCAGCTAACCTAAACCAAAACACATTCATTTTAAGGTTGTACTAAACTGTTGTGAAAAACTCTAAAGTTATGGTGACATAAATAGGTACATTGCAATGAACAAATCTATTCCACACTATGTTTGTAGCTAGTTGCTCAAGTTGTCATCTCACTCCTATATTTTCTAACACTTCAAAATAAAAATACCTAGGAATGACTATTTATTTATACCAAAAGTCATAGAAACATGCACATTCTTCACTCGAGTAAATCAGAAATGGAGCCCGATAAGTTACAGCTAAGTGTATTTTACCATCATTAGAAACTTGAAGGCAAAGTTCATCGATAGGTTTTCTAGCCATCATCCTCTTTGGTGGTGCCATTGTAAGAAGAAAATCTACAAAAAAGAGAGAGTGTGTGTGAAATTTAACTTTTAGAGAGAGAGCAACATCTTACCTAAATCCTTATTGATTGGAATGATTAGTGCATCAAAAATGAAGTAATGTAAGATTAATGAGAAGAGATAAAGAAAGTACCTAGAAACTATAGAAAATGAAGAGTTTTAAAGACTTAGAGGAGAGAAATTTGTGGGTTAAAGAGAGAGGAAGTGAAATTTTTATGAATGGTTAAGAGAAAAAGAGGAGAGAATCCCACGCTCAAGGGAATTTCCATAATTTCCCACGATCATGGGATTACTCTCCAGAAACTTTCTGAAGAGTTTTCCTACGCCTGTGAAATCACCACAATTCCCATAAACGTGGGTTTTCTCTCCAGAAACTTTCTAGAGAGATTTCCCATGCCTATAGGAATCACTATAATTCCCACGAATGTGGGAATTAGTGATCCTCACAATTTCAAACCTTCTTCCAAGCTTATATGTATTGTCCACGATTCCAAAACCTACAAGCATGTCAAGATAATATCATCAACTTGAAATTTGAAAAGAAAACAAGTCGAAACTCAAAAAACTACACACAAACATCAAAGTTGAGTTGCTCTTTTTCTTCCTTAATCGCCTTCATCTCCTCCCTTTTTTCCACTTCACGAACAGAGAATTTCATAACTTCTTCAAACTCGATGTCTATTGCCACATGTTCTTTGTCGTTTTGTTCTTCAGAAGATTCGAGCACATCAATTATCCTGAATGAGCTATCATCCTTTAGATTCTTAAATTTATAATTCATGTTGAATGTTTCTTGATCACCATCAATCCAAAAGATAGAATTCCTTTCAAGAACATCTACCCAAGATTTTTCGATGTTTACCTTTGATATATCAAGAACTAGTGAATAATACGGAGGGTTGCATCCTTTTCTTTAATCTCTTTTTTTTCTTTTTTTCTCCAATAATGTAAGTTCAGTATGGTGTTTCACTAGTTCTTCTAGCTCTTCATCATTCTTAAGTGTGATAGCCTCATATTGCTCTCATTGATGTAATTCCACAGTTCTCTGAGATTTTTCCGCACTTCTTTTACAAAATTCACAGGAAAGTTGTCTTACTTGAATCTCTAGATTATGGATGGATGAGGCATGATTCTTCATAGCTTGATCAAACTTTGCCTCCATCCTCTTCTGACTTTCCTCCTGGCTAGCAAACATCCTCTTATGATTCTCTTCTTGAGCTGTTAGTTTAGAATTAAACATCTATATAAACTTGTCCAACTTACGCTACATCACTCCAATTTGATCTTGTTAAAATTTAAATAGGTCTTAATGTCCTATGTGAGTGTTTGCGTTGTTGGATCAATGAAAATCTGGGTGGTTCTGCCATCCCGCAGTGTATATGTTCCAACAAAAGTAGGTACTTTCCCAGCCATACTGCACCTCATTGTAATTTGAAAAAGTTCCTCGCTCCTTATAATAATTGTCTTCCATCATTGTTCTTTCTATTTCTTCTTGGCATCTATCTCTTTAAATGTCTCATTCCTTGTTCTCAGATGATATGTTACCAAATTTTGTCAATCTTCATATGTTCCTTGTGCTCATGCACCTACAAATACACAAGGGAAATTATTAAAAAACATTTAAATCAAAGTAATCTAAATTAAATCTAATACTAAACAATCAATCCCCAGTAATGGTACATAAAACTTGTTGATGGTAAAACCTATCTACTTGTTTTATGCTCAAAAATCGCAAGTGAACTGGTCATGACTTGTAGTTAAAAATAGCAACTATCGATCCCACAGGGATCGATGCCTAGATGTTGCTTGATTTAGGCATAACTTTGTTTAATGAATGAAATTATTAAATGTAAAAATCTGGAAAATTAAATTAAAATTAATAGTCTAATGCAAACAATGGACAATACCAAAATGTAGAAAATCGGAATACAAGAATCTTAAGACTAGAGATTACATTTTTTCCCTATTTTGTCTCCCTCCTATTTTATCCATTGAATTGTGTCTCACCCTAGATTTCTAAATGTCCTAATTATCCTCTCTTAAGGTGTCACTAAATGTTCTTAATTGAATTACTAGGAATCAATTGGGCGATCCCTCAACCTACCCATTGACTCCTTCGATTCAACTAGTTATTAAACTATTCTATGGGTGATCAATTGACTATCTGAGATCTCTCTTTTAACTTTTAAATTAACATGATGATTACTAGTCTATAGGTTTCCAACTGTAGTTTTACAATTATACATGAATTTCATCTTACTCACTCTCTCGATTTGTTTCAAGATAACAATTAAAAATAACAATCGTTAAAGACTCTTCATTCAATTCAATAAAATAGAAGCTCAACACAATAGGTCCAAAAACAATTCCTAAAACTAAATCAGCCTAAGATGGTCTCCATAACGTCATCAACATTAAACAAACTATTTTACAAAGAATAGAAGAGAGCAAAGTGACAGAAAATTGAATATAAGACTCCTTTTCTTCTTTGCCAAAATCTGGAACTTTGGTGTTGATGTACTATTTTGCTCAATCATAATGATGATCCTTGTCTTCAATCCTTCCTCATAGCTCCAAACATTTTTTCTTCATTCAAGAATGGTGTTACTACAGGTGATTTTTGTCTCCCGTTGAGATAAAGGCTTAATTGATGCTTAAATAGTCTACAAACCTTAGGTTTATTGAAGCCCCAAATTAAATCTTGAATTATGATTCCCACATCCATGCGAATTTGCATGATTCCCATGAGCGTGGGAACTGGTCACAAATTCACTCTTCTTTTCTTCTCCTCTATGATTTTTTGTTCAACCTCCAAGTTGCTACCTCTTTTGTCCTACATAAAAATAGTCAATCCTTTCCCTCAATTCTTATCAAACACATAAGAAAAACAATGGAAATCAAACTTAATGAAAACATACAAAATGAATCCTAAACTAGGATAATAAACAACAATTATGCTAGAAAACACATGTCAATTACCTACAAAAACATGTATTATTGCACACCTATTAATAGTTTAGCAGGAAACACATCCAAGAATTCCCTAACAATGGGAACATCCTAAATGCTCTGTCTAGTCCTAGTATCAATTACGTAGGCCAGATAAGCCTCACATCCACCTCGGATCAATCCCAAAGCACTCATGAATGAAATTCATTGAGCTGACACTGCCTGACTAACTCCTCGAAACACCACTCTTGGCTGATTAAGGGATTCAAGAGCTAACTCCTTAGTATAACAACTCATCACCTCCCTATGAATAGTGAGCCAGTCTATGCCTAAAATGAGGTCTATCTCTTTCGACTAAAATACAATCAAATCAACTTCTAAATATGCCTTATCAATCTGAACTATGCACCTTTTACTTACCTCACCAATCACTGTCATGCTACCCATTAGAGTACTCAGCTCTAATCCACATTTCAATATCTCTCTCTCATAATGCAATCAAGATACCAATGCTAATGCTTCAAAATTAAAAGCATTCAACACACCTACTATCACATCTAGGGATTTTTGCTTCTCCTGTCTGATAATAGCATAAACCATGGCTTGAGATTGTGGCTGATTATTCCATACCTCAGTCCTAACACTAGGCCCTGCTGACTGAGTTCTGCCTCTGCCTCTGCCTCTCTAAGCAGATCCAACAGCTCTACCCTATTGTACAGTTATCTCTGTCACTATTCCTCCTCTCATTCTGGACTATAGTCCCAAAGTCTTATGATAATCTCTAATCTGATGCTCTACAAAGCCATAACGGAAACAAGCTCTTGATAACCTCTAACACTCATCACCGTGTTTCTTACCACAATGTTCATATTCAAGCATCTATTATGACTCCCCTCTTGACACTGGCTCTCTACCTTTACCAATATGAACAAATCTACCTCTTCGTAGAAACCCAGATTGTCTCGATCTAGTCTTGAATTGATAGGATCTATTCTTACATTTACTGAAGCTTTTGCTAAAATAAGCCTGATATTGAACCTGCCTCTTCCCTCTAGATTCCTATCTATACTCTCTCTAACTATCTTTTAGCAATAGCTCAGCTCTGATCAATGCATCTTGTAGTTTTGTAAAACTACCCAAATTAGAAATGACAAGCCCCGTTCTGATTTCTATGTTCAACCAGTCTTCAAATTGTCTACATTTCTCTTCCTCAGTTGGGAACAATGTAGTTACATACCCCATTAACTCAATGAATCTTATCTCATACTCTGCCATTGTGAGGTCACCTTACTTCAGATCTAGAAATTATTTCATCTTTCTATCCAGATAAATCTTAGGCATAAAATTCTCTGAAAACACCCTCAGAAAATCTTCTAAAGTCAAATCACAAGGTTTGGTGGTACTGCCTGGAACAGTCTTCCACCACTGGTATGCTGGACTTTGTAAAAGTGAGACCGTATAATCAAATCTCTCATTTACCTCATGGTCCATCAAATCGAACACTCTTTTAATTCTCTCTAACCATCTTTTTGCCTTAGCAGGGTTTGCACTTTCATAGAAACCCATAGCCCCTTGCTTTCTCAACTTATTATATCTTCTTTCAAACCTCTCTAGAATTCTCAGAGGCATTTAAGCAAACTCAAGTATAGGAGACTCCCTATTCGCTCCTACAAACTCTGTGTTAGCTGACTCTCCAACTTGATCTCTTATAGCAGAGGACCTATAACAAAAATAGTTGTAATTACTATTCGAATCTCTTACTCAATATCTGATAGTTGCATTTTGGATGACGTTTTAGGGTGTAATTATTATGTAATTAGTGTAATTTTGAGTGTTGAGTGTGTGTTTATGTGTTAATTAGGTTAGATTGTGTGTTTAAGTGTTTTTATGGGTTAGTTTGATTCTTTCAGCTTAATTGTTGTATTTTTGAGGTACCTTGATATGTGTGTTAATGTCGCAGGGTAAATGGGGAAGAACATTAAAGATTTAAAGAGTTTCAGGCCAAAGGACATAGGTCACGACTGTGCACATAGGCCATGATGGTGACAGAGATGGAAGAGCCAACAACAGCCAGGCCATGATCACACACGTTAGGCCACGATTATGACAAAGAGCATCCAGTTAGGCCACGATCGTGCACATTGAGCCACGATCATGATAGAAAGGTTAAAACTCAAGCCACGATCATGACATATAGGGCTATGACTATGCCCTGCATCAGGCTGATATAGAAATTAGGCTTTTGAGTGATTTTTCAGACAATTTCAACCCGACTTTGACCTAAGGCTTCCACAAAATAAATAGAACATGATGTGACAGCCACCAACAGTCTTTGGAGAGTCATGAAAAAGAGTGTTATTTTGAAAAAATCTGAGAGAAACCTAGCTAGAGATCGAGATTGAAGGAGGAGACGAAGGAAGAGAGATGTAGAGGTAAGTTTGACACAAAGTAATTCCCAAAATAGGTGGTTTCTCGCAGTCGCTACCTCTAAGATTCTTTCCGATAGCATTTCTTATTTGTGTTTCAATTTCATTGATGTTTGAAATTTAGATATTTATTGGAAATATTATTGTTGAGTGTTGGTTTGCTGTTTATACTCACCTTCGAGTTTTTACTTTTTGAGATTAATAAAGTTTATTTGATTGTATTTCTTTTGATTTATTTGTGCTTAAATTTCGATTCTTCATAACTTGGTAAACTAAGAGGGCGAGCTGGCTTAAAAAATCATCGATTTGGTCTAACAAGAGTTAGGTGAATTAATAGGTAGAGAGTTGAATCAAATCGGTAGAGACATGTAACGAGACATCAGGCATAGATTCCCAATAGGTTAATAGACAATTTTAGAATTAATTTAGGATTAGAACCAATTACAGATCAAGCGATCATAATTCCCATAATTTGAATTGAGGAGTATAAATTAAGGTTCAGAATTATAAATTGAGAGAGCGTCATTCACCCTAGGACCGTCTAGACTCGTTAAGTCAAAAATTAGATAATTAGTTAGATTTTCCTTAGTTTCGAATTAAATCTCCCTTTCTCTCACTTGGTTATTTCTAGGTTAATTTTCAAATTGCTATTTGACTTTGTTATTTTGTGACTTTAGGCTCTTTAAATTCTTATATTTGATTATTAATTGATTTAATTTTTGCACTAGTTATTTGCTTAGAATTATAGTTGTTTAGGGTGACCTTAGATTTTAGGACTAGTTTCCCTTCCTCGTGGGATCGACACCTTAGTTACTACGCAAACAACCCTTATGCTTGCGGTAATTACAAAGGTTATAAATAGTAAAACTTAGCGCGTGTAACTTTGAGCGAACAAGTTTTTGGCACTGTTGCTGGGGAGGTGAGATTTAGTTCTTTAGTCTAGGGCTTTTCATTATCATTTTGTTTTTAATAAAAAAATTTATTTAGAGAAAGAGTTTGGAGCATAAAGTAGAAACACATTGTGAAATCTTAGAATGAGAAATGAGACATCTGAAGAGCTAATTGTCAAGAAGAAATGGGAAGAACAATGATGGAAGATAGCTATTATAGGGAGAGAGAAACTATTGTGAATTTCAATAAGGTACAATATGGCTAGGAAAGTAATGATCTATATTGGAACATGTACACTCCGGGGTGGCAGAACCACCCCAATTACTATTGGTATAATAATGTAAGGATTCATTTCGGACAATAAGACCTGTTTGAATTTCAACAAGATGAATCCTATGCATGGGAGTCTAAATTGGACAATATCCTTAATAAGCTCACATACATGGAAGAAGGGCAGAAGAGATTAGAAGAGCAAATTGATCAAGTATCAAAAAATCATGCTACTTCTATTCATAACCTGGACATTCAAGTAAGACGACTTTCTCGTGAATTTTGTAAGAGAAGTCTGGAAAACTCTTTGAGAAATATGGAATCACATCAACGAGAGCACTATAAGGCTATCACACTTAAGAATGAGATGGAGCTAGAAGAACTAGAGAAAGACTATGTCGAACCCCAACTCATAGGTGACCAAGAGACAATGAAAGTGTTTGAGAAAAAAATGTCAATCCCTCCCTATTATCCACCAGTCCTGGATATAACACATGTGAAAATCGAAAAATCTTGGACAGATGTCCATGCTAACCCTATCCTTTTGATTGATGATGATGGAGAGACATTCAACATGAACGATGCATTTGATAATCTAAAGGTTGGTAGCTCATTCAAGATAATTGATGTGTTGGAATCTTCTAAAGAGCAAGAAGATAAAGAACAAATGAAAACAACCATCGAGTTTAATGAAACTATAAAAGTCTCTATTCTTGAAGCAGAAGAAGCTAAGGAGACGAAGGTGTTTAAGGAAGAAAGAGAGCAATTCACCATCGTACACGACAAACTATTTGAACGATGGAAGATTTAGAGAGATTCATTATTCCCTATTTTATTGACAGTTTGTTAATAAAAAGGACATTACTAAGCTTAATTAATTTTCTCAACTTTATTAATATTGTCTTTCTAATAATTTTACAATTTGTAGCTTACTCACAGGTTACAAAACTGATGTTAAACAAGAAGGGTGGAAGCAAGCCACTCTTAACTAACCCTGACTGATTTTTAAAGGATGAAGGTCAAGCTAATATTAATAAATTCGCACGTTTAGTAGTTAGATTTAAATTGTTGTGTAGTTAGGTTTGTTTTAAATTCTTAAATGTTTTGAATTCTTAAATAAGTTTTGAATGATGTGGAATGATTTGGATTGCTAATTCTTTTGGTCTCTTGAATCACTTATAAGATAGGGAAACACTCTTGATGTTAAGTGGATTTGGCCTGATAGTTTTACCATCACTACCTCCGTCTCCATATGATTTATTTCTAACCCAGTTGTTTTTAATTCTCTTCCCTAAATTAGCCTTCAATTTTAGGTTGTATATGTTTATTTATTTTTAAAATTTCATCTCTAATTTTATTTGTTTCTTGTTTACTTCAATTCTTATCCCTTCTTTTGTTTTATGTGCTTGTGTGTGTTTCCTTCTCATATTGAGGAAAATGTGTTGTTCATGTGTGGGGAGAGATTCTGTGTTTTTTTCTTTTGTATATGATTTTGCTTACCTATGCCAATTTGTCCAAAAATACCCTCTAAACATCAAAACATAAGTAGATCCCTATGTTTGGCCAATGCTTGTCACAATTATGGCACAATAGAATGATCTTTTATCACGATTGTGTTGATCTAGTATAGAACTCTTCTGTCATGACAACAACACTTTTGTCATGATCATGACAATGGGGAAGGCTCTTTTGTCATGATCATGACACTTATGTCATGATTGTGACCTTATTTTTTAGTCCAAGCTTGCTCTAGCTTCCTTTAATCTTCATTTATCTAGATTTATATAATAATAAACACATCAAAATACCTTAAGAACACAATAGTAAGGACCAACATCATGCCTTAAACCATAAAACACTTGAAAACATAAACACACAATCATATTAACATAATTCTAAGCCTAAACATGCAATAATCATCAAATTAGCACCTATAAATTAAACTAAAGCACCTACCAAAACATAATGTAAACTACAACTATCACTTATCCCCTTATACATTGTTTGGATTTCCATCCACAAAGGTAATTCCATGACATAGGTATCATTGAAGCATCTCCTTAAACCTCTTCCATATATCGTATAATAATTCCCCTTCAATTTGGAAGTACGAAGAGATGTCACTCCTTAATGTTGCAATCTTCGCAGGAGGAAAATATTTCAATAAAATTTTTTCCTCCAATTGATCCTATGTGGTCAGTAACAAACGTGGCATAGAATTAAGCCATTGATTTGCTTTTCCACTTAATGAGAAAGGAAATATGCACAGTTTGATGGCATCATTATTTGCTCGATTTATTTTGAAATTATCACAAATTAGTAAGAAGTTAGAGATGTATAGATTAGGGACCTTGTTTTGGAGTCCACCAAACTAGACTAATTATTGTATCATTTGAATGATGCTTGGCTTGATCACAAAATTGTTTGTTTGTACAGTTAGTCTCATGATTCTAGATTCTATACCATTTAAGTATGGCCTAACATAGTTGAACATTATTTATGTCTGGTTTTCCATATTATATGATTCTTTGATGTTCGTGTGACCATCCAAATCTTTTATTCGATGATCTAGTTCAAAATCCCTAAGGTTTGTTCTACAACAATTTCTATTCACAGTTCTTTCTTTCTCAATATCTATGTCAAATAAGTTCTTAATGTTGCTCTAAGTCATAAACTGACTTGAAGCGTAACCTAAACTAAAGAAATATCGTATCTAACTGAAATAAATTAAATAATATAAAATAAAACAAGCAATTAAAGCAAGAAAAACTAAATCACGTAGGGTAAAAACAAATAAATAAAATAAGACAGACAAGCAAAAGTAATGGCTAGATTGACAAAACTAAAGTGTTCCTAATATCACCGTCCCTAACAATGATGCCAAAAGCTTTGTTGACCTAATTTGTGAGTTTTTCAATTATGTAGTAAACCACACGTGTATGACGTAGTTGTAACTAATATTGATAAGTACGAGTCAACCCCACGAAGACTATGAATACTATTATATGCCCTTCTATTATTATCTAACCTAAGGAATGATTTTAGATTTTTAGTAAAAGAAAATAAAACTAAGCAAGTAAAAGAAAATACATGAAGACATTGAACAGAGAATTCAAGAAGCACCAGGAATTATCGATATCGAGTAATTAGTATCTATGTTTTGAATCCCTCTAAACCCATTACAAATATCTTGCAATTGTTTTGATGATTTATTGGACTATAGAGAACCCTATGCTATGCTAGTAGCTGACTTTGAGTCTGCTAATAACTAAATCCAAGGTTTCTAACTGAATTACTTAGGTTAAATATTATAAGATTATTATTACTATTTTATGAATCCCTCTATTAGGTTTGACCCTAATTTGAAAGATTTATGTCATCCTATCTCCAGGGTTGAAATCAACTCTTTCCAATTACCATAGATCTATTCAAACCTAAGATTTCTCAATCTTTATGTCTAAAATCATATTAAAGTCTAAGAATCAGATTAATAGAAAATAAATGAAATGGATAATTTGATCTTAATAACCAGTAAACATAATTACATTCACAAAAGAATCAAAACATGTCAAGGTACTCAACTAGGGCTTATCTGACCTAGATACTAATACAAAAATTAGTTATACATCGACGAACATAAAATCATATCCATATATATCAAAAACAGAATATAAAACATCACAATCATAAATTCTAAATCTCCTTATTTATTCTCTATCATGTAATATGGAAATGTAGAAGTTTGATGTTGATTTTTGATGGATCTCTTAATAAAAACTTCGCGTCTTTCACTCCTTAAGCCCTAAATCACCTATGGAATCACTTTTGAATGTATAAGAATAGTGCCAATAACTTCCTCCACTCTGATTTGCCTCTGAAATGTTTTATGAAAATCTAGTTTTTTTGCTTTATACACGGTCATGTACAGGAACATGCATAATTGGAAATCACTAGATATTGTAAAAGTGCTAAAGCATGCATATTGGATCGCCTATGGAATATAAATCATATTACCCAGCGGAATGGATCATAAAATTCTTTTCTCATGCCTTGGTAAATCAAAAATTCGTAACAAGACGTATGTGGAATTACCTCTTGTAGCATGGGGATTACGTTTCTTTCCCAATATCTTGATGCTGCAGCTTGTGAATATCCTCTACAGATATTGACTCGAGGATGAACGATCTGGGCAGTGGCCAATGTGTGTTTGCACGTTCTAACACACTTTAGAAGGCGTTACTGGTTTTTCTCTTAGGAAAAGTGAAGAGTGGCTAGGGTTTTCATGCGTCTTCTAATAAGACTTCATCCCTCTATTTATAGAGAAACCCTAATCCTAAGCCCATTAGGATTATGAAAGCCTATTAAGTTTCGGTCCATGTTATATCTCATATAATACTAACCCAATAAATATATCCACATATATTTATTCAGTGCCTAATAAATTAGGCCCAAGAGAATAAGCCCAAATCACATCACTCTCTGTGTGTGACCCTATAGGCTTATTTGATATTGGCAATGGGCTTGATAACACTTCAAGGCCTATAAGTCATAAGTGGCCTCTAGTTAGACATTATGACTACCCAGATCAAATAAGGATCGGTAATCCTATTTAACCTGCAACCATGGTTACAAACTCAGTCCCTTTGTAACATGATACCAAGATTAATCATAAGGCATGGTACATGTCAACCTTTGATTAATCATAGTTTCTTTATTCTGAAGTTGACTGACTATAACAAATGACATTGATGACCCCTCATCAACTCATCTGAGCACAGCCATGCATTTCTTCAGTCAAACTTGTCGAGAGGCCCAAATGATATCTCTCTCATTTAAGACAGGTACAAATAACACTTATGTCATTCACATCCCTATGCATGATTCATTTAATGTCCAATATAAGACTACTTGTTATTGGACCCTGTTTCAAGAGCCCAACATTCAGAGTCATCATACGACGTGAGCCTGCATATTACCTTGAGGGTTATTTCCATGAACCCGTATTAGCCATCTCCCACGAGATTGGTGTACCCACACCAGTAAATCACCAAAATCATAATTGACTTCTTCAAAACAATTGTAGCTCCAATTCTCTAGTTTAATTTGAAGTAAGAAATATTTCAATTGGAACTCTATGGAAGAAGTTATGCTCAAAAAGCCAAAGTACGTTCATAACCCAGTTTTCCTCTCTAAACTGCCCCCTCACGATCATTCCATAAATATTTTTCATATCAGAGCCAAAAGCTGTAAATTTTTATGGAGGGATAGAAGAATGCGTCAGGAAACCATTGCTTTAAGAATCACTTCATTTGGTGGTCGAACGATATAGTTATGGCCAAAAGATTCAAACATGTTTATATCCTCAATCATATTGTACCTATCCTGGGAGAATTGGCATAACTTTCTCTAAAAATCTTGGAATGAGGCCATTCTTGACTATTTCAGAGAAGAGTTCTAGATCTACAACTTTTATGAAGACCACAAAGCAAGATTATGACTCCAAAATCGTAATTTACTGTAGCTGTCCCATGTATGTCCGTTTAATGGACATATATGTCTGCCCAATGGATATAGATGGGCTTGGGAGCCATTTCTCACTCGAGAAGGTATGTTTAAAGGACATCACATTGGCAATGCTGGGGGTCCTCACCGACCTAAGAAGGTCCATTTAACAGAGCTAAAGTCTGTCTAATGAACACAGGGGTTACCCACACCCCTCCAAAGCCTCTCCAATGCTTCGTACATCCATTTTAACATCACAATCACTCATAACCTTCTCATTTTTACTTCTTCTAAAGCAATAACACTCCTTAAACATTCAATTTCCAACCTGGGTGCATTAAACTCCCAAAACTCAACTCAAATGACTCATCACATACACAAACTCTCATCATTCACCATAGCTATCATGTACATTCCTCCTATGCAACATCATCACTTATAATGCTCATATCTCTTAATTCTGATACCCAAAGTTTATGTACTTTATAGCGTTGGAAAGCTAAGAGGATAAGCTACAATATAAATACTTTGGAAATCATGATCAAAACATAATATATTTATATATATTCATTAACATCAAAAGAAATAAGAGTTTTACAATGATTTAGTGGGCATTTCGAGCCTCCTTACATCATAATCCAAAATACAAAGTTTGCAAGAACTAGAATCACTCAAAATATGAATAAAGCATTGTTTTATATAATCTCACTTCAAAAACAAAACATGCATGCTGGAGTGATACATTGACTCTTGACTCTATCACTCGATATCCTATTCATCGCCTGAAGATGGAATGCAAGGGGTGAGTTTAAAGCTCGTATGTAACATTCTTATAACCAGTAACAAGTCAAAATCATTGAAAACTCTCATAATCATAGTAAATTCTCAACTTGTCAAACCAATTCACAACTCATATAAGTCAAGCATTCATTAAACTTGTCAACACATGTAAACACATAAGCATATCACCATGGTTTGGGTAAGTCCATGAACATTATGAACTACACAATTCAACATAATGGTCCTGTGTAGTCATAAACTTGAGGGAGTCTATGAAGGAGCTCCGTGCCACTAGTCAGTAGGCAGGAGAAGCGTTTAGATTGGTCAACATGCATGTGACATTCTTGAATGGATTACACCAAACCCACATAACATGTAATTCATGAATTGTAAACCAATTGCATAAATGGAACATTTTGAAAAACTTGTATTTCATTAGCATGAACTATTTCATATGCAATTCCATCATCATTTCACACTTCATTAACCAAAACCCATAAAAATATATAACCATTTCTAAAATCATCCAAAAGCCACACTACAACAATTATAAAGCAATTTGAAATCAATCCCATATCACCCAAAATTCATTCACAAAATTCATATACAAAAACATATGGCACATTCTTAAACCATTTTAAAGAAAAATAAATGCACATTTTCAAGGTAGTTGGAAATCATTTAATTCCATTTATTTGGAAGAAACTTTAATAGCTTATTGACATAACTATAAGAATGTCACCCACCTTAATTTCCTTACTTGAAAACTTGGTCAAGGATGTCCCTCCTTTAGCTCCTCTTGCCTCTTTTGCCTCCCTTTAACATTGACAAAATTCCATTCAAAATGCATTCCAATTGGAAAACCCAAAGAAACTTATGCATGAAATTGATCCTAGAATATTTATAACCATGCATTTCCTAAACTCTTTGAACCAAAACTCTTCCAAAATTCCAAAAGATTAAACATCAACTTACCTTGAATCTTCCCCAAACAGTGGTGGAAGCTTTAACATTCCTCTTCTTTTTTTCCATCTTGATCACTCTCAAAATCGCTCCTGAAGATTAAGAAAAATTGAAACATAACTTAGCCCTCTTCTTTCTCTCCAACGACACTTTCTCTCCCTTCTATCTACAATTTCATTTTCTCCCTCTTCGAAATGCAACAAAAGTCTTCTTTCTCCCTTTTATACTCTTAATGATTACAAAATGTCCATTTTGCCCCTCCTTTAATGCTTTAAGGTTTTTAAGCTTAAGTGATCTTCCCAAAATACCCATTATGCAAACTTACCAGCATAAACTTTAATACCCTTAACCTATATCATATTATCTTAGTCACATTATCATGCTAATTAACTCTAAGATAAAATAATATAGCAAGACCCAAAAATAAAACTAATCATGTTTATCTATAATAAAATAAAATAAATAAATGATAAATAAATAAATAAAAATTCGAGTGCCAACACTTGTTATGCTATTAAAGCTAACTAAGTCTAATCTTAAAACACTGAATTCCTCATGTAGGGAACCATGATGACTTCAGGTCAGAAGACTAAAGTCCAACCATATTGAGAATCATTAATGACATGAAACCATGTAGTGTTCTTTTAATGTGTCGGTCCAATATATGTTCTCTAAAATATATCTATGTATCTGATTTAATAACTTATATCCATTATCAGTAAGATGTGATCATCAGTCAGAACACATACTAGCCTTAATTCACTATTGTTCCACCAATAATGATCGACCAAGGACAGTTTAGAATAATATTATAATGCTTATGGTTTTACTATCAAGTTACATATTTGATGACATAAGCCTAATACTATTCATGGAATGTACATCAGATTATATAAACAATATATATGTCTATATAAAAGAATACCTCATAATATATAAGTGACAAGTTAGAATGTCAGTACAAAAAATCACTTATGACCATTGACCTGGGGCATGCTACTAGCAATGCAAAAGTGCTCGACTATGCACTCTTTTTGAATTGATAATTTTTTGTTTTACACCTCATTTGCATCTAAATTCCCTTCCTTTAAGTCCATGAAGGCAATTGTTAGTTATAAACACACTTGAAGCATATTAAGCACCAAATATACAACAAAAGTATAGAATATCAAGCAAGGATAAATTAAATATGGGTGATAAAATATAGTTAAATATCCATCTATCACTATACATTAGTGTAATGTAAAAAGATTAGCACATGTTTTTGATCTCATATTCTAAAGTATGGAGAAACTTAAACGGACATGTGGGTGCTTAGTAGAGAACAAGTTCACTAAATAGACCTAATATGAGAAATCTATTTTGAACATTACTTATAAGTATATGGAAATTATCATTGTGATGATTGTATAAGAGATCCTTTGACTTAAGGTCTCCAAAGTTATCTTGCATATGATTTATATGTTTTGATACTACCTATGAACTATTTTGATCATCGGTCACTCAGCTAGTATTTATTAGATGTAGCATAAACTATATAGAGGTCGTTGAGCGATCAAGGTAGGATTCTTCATCCTAAATTAATTAGGGATAATGATGTATTGTGTCTTGATTAATATTGTTTTGGAAATCCTTTGCCAAGGTTCAATGACATTTTGTAAATAGTTTCCAAGTTTCATTAATTGAATTGATAACAAATGGCAGAGAACTAGAATGATTAGACTCAAAATAGAGTGCACATTAATTCGATGCTCTATGACTAATTGGAACATTATGTGATGAAAGGATTAAATTATATAGAAAAATCATGCACGAAAAGATTCGTTAAAACCACTTTGACATTCCTCAATATTTGGGTGGTCATGATGCGATGCTAGATGTTGTTAAGTCAAGATGACTTTACTTAAATATAATTTTGATGTATAACAAAAAGAGATAAAACAGACGCAGACGCAGACGCAGACGCAAAGCAGACGCAGACGCAAAGAAAACGCAAAGCAGACGCAGAAGCAAAAGCAGACGCAGACGCAAAAACAAAAGCAAAAACAGACGCAGATGCAGACGCAAAATAGACGCAGACGCAGACGCAAAACAAAGCAGAAGCAGACGCAGACGCAAAAACAAAAGAAAAAGCAGACGCAGACGCAAACGCAAACGCAAAGCAGACGCAGACGCAGACGCAAAACAGACGCAGACGCAGATGCAAAGCAGACGCAGACGCAGATATAATAATGAATTAGACGATAAAAAGAAG